>VYZS01050969.1:0-15823 GCA_013400695.1 Neodrepanis coruscans | reverse complement strand
CAGATGGCCCCCAGGGGGCCGACCTTCCTCTGATTGGATGATCAGCACCCGGGCCCCGCCCCCAATAAGGCCCTGCGTGCACACAGAAGTGCCGGGACGGGCTGGAAGCGTGCTGGCCCCCCGCGGCCCCGCATGGCATTCCAGGGAGTTCTGGTACTTCCTCCGGGCCACCCCGACCCGCGCCGACCCGGCTGCACGTGCTGGGCCGGCCGTGCGGTGGGCCCCGCGCTGGGCCAGCCACGCGGCAGTTCCTGCACCGGACTGGCCGTGCGGTAGTTGCAGCGCCCCCGCTACCATCGCCTGCGCTGCCGCTGGCGCCACCGGCGCCGCGCACCGGCACCACCGCAGCCGCCAGCACCGCCGCAGCCCGTGGCATCTCCAAGCTCCAAACATGGACAGCCACGCCGCCCGGCGTGAACATGGTGGGGGGAGGGGGCCACCGCACCAACGCTGCGGGCGAGGAATGCAGCCATGCTGGGGACTGGCCCCGTCCCCGCCCATCATGGCCCGGGGGACAGGCCGGACCCGCCCCCCGCTCACCGGGGGGGAAAAAAAGACCAGTTTTAGCTTCACCCCACAACAGGCAGCAAAACAGTGGTGCACTGTGAAGGAAACTGGAGATATCATAATCTTCAATTGCTGCTAGTGAAAAGTTAAAATTTTCTTCTGCCATTGGCTATCCTATTAATATGAAAACAATGTCAGCAGACATTTGACAACAAAGGCTCTGTATCTGGATGCTGTTTTTCCCACTTAGATGATATTTCATAACCTTCATTTCCCTTCCAGCATTCCTAGACAGAGGCATTGAGGAGGGCAGCAATACTATCCCACTGGCCCTTGGTGACAGCAGCAGCCTCCTTCATCCTCATGCTTTTCTGTATTCACTCCAGATGTGAGTCCATGTTGCTTGCAGATTAATATCCAGGCTAATTCCAAGACTGAATGCTGCTCTTCAGGCAGATTTATGGATGCAGGCGGGTGCCTTTTCATATTGTATTGCATAGTGCAAAGCCTCTATGTTTAGCTTGGTAAAACTGCAGCACAAATTCTGTAGACCTAATAGTGCAGCCATTTGATTTCTTGTCCTGGGCTCTTTTCAATCTTACACACTGTAAAACAGATTTTGTTGTCCAAATCTCTCTCTTTTTTCAAGCATTAATTTGTCTGTCATGTTTTGTGTTACATTCAAAAGCTGTAAATTGGCTTTTACTATCAGGGACTGGGAATAAAATCTCTGCTTTGAAGACAATATATCTGATTCCTTCTTCCTGTTACAGCACTGGGGAGACAGTGGGGAGTCGGACTCAGGAAATGTCATCTCACGGTGCTTTTTGTTCTCCCAGACTTGAGAATCAAAGGACCAGGGAATAAAATAGAGTGACCTGACTCTTTTTTGCAAATAGGACAGAACAGTGTATTGCCAAGCTATCACTGAAGTGACTAAGAGAGGCAATTTAATCAACTACGGGCAAAAAAGCTACACATAATGTTTCAATTCTTGCTACATGACCCAGTGTCCGAGTATATAAAACGTGCAAGAACAGTTTGGATCTAGAGACTTTTGTGTTCCTTCAGGGATGGTTTAAATATGCAGCCTCATCTCAAAGGCTTATTCACATTTCTGCTTTGACTTTTTCAGAAGCTCACTTGTCTTGTGCTGCCATCTTTCTAATATTGCTGTGACTACTGTTCAAATCCTAAATGCAATGGAAACAATCTGTTATTTGCATCGGCTCATAACTTACATACCAAAATATACTTTTATCACCCAAGGGAAACCATTTTCAGTAACTATATAAACCAAAGTGTAAATTTTCCTAAATGGAGATAACCACTATTTGTTTTTTTCCACTAAGATCTGTTCCATAGTTCTCATTCTTTACTTTTACTTTTGTAACCTGGAAAGCTTTTCTCAGTAAAAGATAATGTGTCTGCAGTCACCAGTCTTCAACCATTTAATTAAGTAATATTTTATATAATTTTACCAATAATCTGTAAAATTTTGTTTTCTATTTAGCAAATGTCTGACAGAAGTAATTTCCTGGTACACAAAGATCCAAGCCAATACTCCTCCCAAACACAGTCATTAAATATTTAAACATGCTTTGCTGTTGTTTAATCAAAAATGTGGGTTTTTTTAGACTTTTTGACAAAGGTGAAAATTTGAGAGCCCTGGGAAAAACTCTTGAGTTATTCATTGGCAAAAGTGCAATAATTTTCATCCTCATGTTGAATAAACCCAGGCAGTCAGGACACTCATTAAACACAGGAACTCATTCCCTGTGGACAGGAGACACAGAGGTACAGCAAGATCTTCTGTGCCAGGCTCTCTCAGGTTTTGCTTCTTGTTGAGACTTCAGATTGTGGCTTAATATTTGTCATGACACAACAAGTAAATAAATACCTTGGCACAAAGCCTAGAGTCTGTCAGTACTGCCTCTGCTGCAACCTCCTGTTGAAAATACAGAGGTCTATTTATCATCTTTTACATACAGCCTGTTCAGAGGAAATGACCTAGGATATGTTTAATTTCCTTCTTTGGCTTCTCAGTGATGTCAACGAGATAAACCTCATAGTCACAGACTCTCACTGAGAGCATTAGGACAAAATAGCTGCAAGGGCTGTTACTTACCAAGTAATTTAATTTATAATGATGTGTTTCATAGTTGTCTGTGCAAAGTCAGCTTAAGCAAAAGGCTTCTATCTCTGTTATTTCTCCTAAATGCTAAAATATGGCACAGCTACAGCAGCTGTTTAATGAAACATTTCACAATCATGAGGATTTTCGCTCTAGATAGGTGCCCCATTGCTGAGACTTTTTACCCCTTCAGTGCTGTACATATTCCTAAGCATTCTTGCTGAAAAGCAGCAAAATGCTACCAAAAATGTACTGGGAAAAGGAAAGTAGTTTTTATCATCAGTTTATGTCCAGCAATATTTACTGAGTTCAAGTATTACAGTGGTAGAATTGGGTATATTTCCAGTGAGGGGAGATACATGGGAAAGAAAGATAGAGGTGACACCAAAAATATTGTGGATGATATATTGAAATCAAAGAACAGAATTATATGTAAGAGTGGTATCCTGTGGCATTCTATTTGTGTCCCTGGAACATGTTTTGCAATTTTGTTAGGTGGAGGGTTACAGATTCTTGTGGAACACATGCCACCACAAGAAAGGAAGGGGCCTAGAGTTCGTATGGTGCCCCAGAGAATCCAAGAAAGGGAGACTGTACAAGAGGGTATTGAAGGGGTATACTTTGTTTATTGCAAATTTAGCTTACTTTTATACTCAATGGTTTGTTTTGATTTATTACAACCAGTAATTAAAGGTTTAGTGTCACAGGCTATCCAGGGGTTGCTTCTTCCAATGTCTTACAGCCATGGGATGATCATGAGTTCCTTATATCCAATGTTTACATTCCTTTGACATTGTGTCATTGTCTGGACACATTCTATTAATTATTTCATAATGCCACAGTATCCAAGGAAAGGTACTGATGAGAGTTATCAAACAAAATGGGACCTATGGCTGGAGGAAAAAACAAACAAACAAAACCATGAATTTCGGTAACTACCAAAATTCATGCCCTGAAAAAGTAATACATACTGTTGAAAATCTATGGTTCTGGAGGTCCTCCTTCCCTCTCAACACCTTAGATTTGGCTACTTTGAGAGGAGGCTTTCAGGACACAGAAATTTTGCACAGCCTCAACATGCTATAGATGATGAGGTCCCCAGAGTGTGTACCAGCAACGACCTGCTTCTCAGTCTATACAGTGTATGTGTTTTGGGATGGAAAACATATAATGAGGGAGCTGACAGGGAAGGCAAAAGTAATTGTACACAAATAAAAAGGTGTCCTTGAAGTACCCTTCTGTCACTAAATCTCTGAGTCGGCAAATACTTCACTTGGGGGAAAAAATGTGCTCTGGTACCCCATTTCTACCCTTTTTGGAAAGTATTTAATTTTTTTAAGAGATAGAGTAGGGTTCATTCAGAATGCTAACGTTTCAAAATCAACAGGAAACACACAATGAACCCAGTATGTCAATTCTATTTGAACTCTGATGGCTACTTATAAGTGCTACTCAAACAGGAAATATGCTTCTGACCTTTGATTCTGGAATATACTGGAAATTCATCCCTCATTGTGCTGTCAGCTCCTTTTCATGCAAACTTTTGTATGTGAGCTGATACATAACGAGTTTGGGAGCAAAAGCTCTAGCAGTGAGATCCAACTTGTGAATTTGCTGTAAAGCACAGTTGCAAAAAGCTTATCTAGAAACTAAAGGACAATGATTTATCACTTAGAGAAGTTTTGAATATGACATCACAGTTTATAACTGACATTAGCAAGAAGTTTTAACGTCAGAGTGATGCACATGGCCGGATCGTTAAATTTTAAGTAACACAGAGATGCACATTTTAATTAGTGCTCTTTCTTGAAACTTAATTTGCCTAACTTAATTTCTGTGCTATAAGAAAACATTTTATTTTAATGTTATCCAAGCTAAACTTTTGTTATTACAATACATTGCACTTCAGCCAGTGTGCATCAGAAGAAACCAACGGCATATTTATTCCAAACTGTACAGTGCTATGACATGAATTTAGCTATCTCAGGCAATGTAGTTTTGCTGTTTATCTCCAAAATATTATACTGATCAAAGAGAAATTATTTATACGGGTGATTCTTGGAAGACACTGAGGAAAAACATGATGCAACAAATCCCTTTGTCCTCACAGCTAAGGCCAGGGCTGAACCAATGTCAGCAACTATTCGTCAGAGTCTTAGGCAGTCTGAAGTGGATAGAAACAGTAATTTCTGCTGAGAAACAACCTAAGCAATAGCTATTAACAATATATCTCAACCTTATATCTTCTGCATACCATACACAAAAATCTTCTCTACATTAATCATGTGATAATATGCTAACTGAATATTAGGACTAATAATAGGAATAATATTAGGACAAATAATTAGGAAATAAATTAGGAAGGCAGGTCAATTAAAATATAGAAATAAAGTAACTCTTGATTTGCAACATAGTGCCACTATCTGAGACTTTTGACAAACAAAGATTGTTCAGTTATGAAAGTTGTGTGCAAATAAGCAAGGGTTTAAGAAGATTTCTCTCTCTCACCTGGAGGCTCTCAGTGTAATTTCCGCAGGAGTCTATCCATTATGAAAAAGAAATATCTGGACATTGACAACACCTCTAGACCTTTAGGCATATAGGAAAAAAAATATTCATGGTTCTGGTCTGAATGTAAAACTGCAGAAATAACGTCGGTTTTATTTTTACTCTTCTGTGACTTCTTCATGCCAGATTCAAATAAAACCCAGCTTTATCTTTCAGGACCAAATCATGTTTTAAAAACGAAGGAGACTGTCCCTTTTATCAACTCAGATGCATTTATGTAAAAATGCTTCAGTAGAACATAGTAACAAGTACCTCTAAAATTACTGTTATGATAAAGGATTAACCTTTTTATTTGTATTTCCTATAACAACTTGGAATTGAAACAGCTGATAATACAAATACTATTAAAATTAGTGCCTTTTAGAGAAGTATTTAAGAGTCCATATATATGATTTGCTGTAAGGATGATGGAGACTAAATTGTTCTTGCAACTTTAACAGTCGGGGAACTCTGAACATTAGAGTTAAGAGAAAAACTTGTCAGTTGGAAATGGTTTCTGCTTGATTTGATTCAGTATAATGTCAAACCCACTATTTTTCACTCTGAAGTAATTGTATTTTAGTTATTTGCCTTTGGAAAACAAAACCTCAGAATCAAACTTTTTTCCCCTAAATATTCTCTTATTTGGATCTAAATGACAGTTGTCTTTGCTTTGAATTCAGTAAGCTTTGGCAAAATATTTACAGGTATAACATACATTTTACAAAAGCACCCAGCACAAAGCAACTCACACCAGCTTAGTAAAAACACAACCTGTTGGTTTTAAATTGCACAAAAGAGTAAAGAAAATAATAAATAAAGAGATTAAGAGAAGAAAAAAGAAGTAGAGAAAAAAGCAAGAAGGAATGAATAAAAAAAAATACTAAAAAAATAGTTATCACCAGAATACCTTACATGGTGATGGTTGGAGAAGCAAGAAAAGATGAAGACACATGCTCCTATTTTTATGTGGTCTGGCCAGTGGGACTATGCCCCCCAGGCGGGACCTCTGGTTCATTGACCACTCTGTAGTTCTGGGCAAGAGTGAGAGACAGATTAGCTCAGGGGCTGGTCAGGGGTTTGAGAGGGTGTGGCATGGACAGGGTACCAGACAGGCCTTTGATTGACAGCCTTGCCATGAGGCTTCTGTGAGGTTGTAGGTCTGGCCATATGGACTCCGTCCTGGATCCTCCAAGTGTGCACACACACACACACACAGACACCTCCTTCTTCTGACCCAACATCAAAACAATAGCAATAATTGATCCAGTGTTTCCCAGTGGCAGAGCAGGCATATGGGGACCAGTGCTGTTGCCAAAAACTGACCCTGAAGCCTGAACTCTTATTCCTAGAAATGGGTGTACAGGACAAAGCTAAGGAATAAATTATGTGGTAGTTTGAGAAAGACAGAATCTTTTTGTTTTATCTTCAGAGCAAACCCACAGTGTTGCTGATTATATCAGCCTAGACTCTTCTATATACCCTCTAATTTACTCTCTGTTCCTCATGGGAGCAATGGTCTGATTGAAGCACCCTCACTGTCCCCTTGATCTTATTCCACTGGGTATAAAGTACTGACATTCTTATGCAAAAGTGGCTGAAATTAACATCAATGACTCCATAAACTGGTAGCTAGGACTTCTGTGAAGAGACACCATCTCAGATTTTCTGATTGTGAGCAGGGTATGTAAAAAGATCCCAAGCCCCTAGGAGAGGTTCACAGTAATGTATTCCTAGGGTCATATGAGCAGGTCTTTCTTGATCTCACTTATTGGAGCTATTTAATTTTAAATAAAATATTTTAAATATTAATCAGGTCAGAGAGTCCCTGGGAATAGTGCTTCATTCTGGCAGGTACTTGCTGGGGAGGTGGAATATCTGTGTGCAAGGAATTTTTAATAATTTTATGTGTGGTTGAAGAGCCACAGTAAGAGAGTTGTTTGAGAAGCCGTCATTCTGCTCTGCAGTGCCAGCAGTCAGGTCACTGGGACAGCTTTTCCCGGGCAGTTGGCAACAATACTAACCCTTGTCCTGGTTGCTATGCATGATCTGTTGGTTAATTAGATGAAACAGGCTGACAAATTTATTCTCTTGTTATCCTGAGAGAATCAGCAGAAAACATTGTACATCTAGTGAATTAGAATCAATGGTTTCAGTTCTTTTTCTAGTTTTTATTAAACACTTTCATTTACAAAAACAAAAATCAAAAAAATAAAAAAAGTGGTGAAACTTGGAAAAAGATGGACAGATGAGCCTAAGCCACTTTTATGAATTAATAAATCTGTGCTCAGAATATTTTTCAGCAGATCCATTATTTTTTACTGAAAGAGTAAAACATGCATCCATGATAAGTGACAAAGACATATATTTTATATTCTGGTACATGTTTTGAGATCCTGACAGAAAATACTTGATCTTGAAGGTTAAGGAAGTATGGCTAAAGGTGAAAAAGAATTTTTTAATTTAAAATTAGAATGTATTTTTGAGTGCCGTAGGACCATTTGTTTCATTTTTATGATCCCTTATCCTTCATATTCTCTGAAAACAATTATACCTGATGAAATTTTTCATTCCCTTCTTGTGTCTTGTTTTATCAATCTTATTACAAGCTTAACTATCCTACTCTTATTCACATTTTTCCAGCCTTTTATTGTCTTGAGCATATAACTTTTCCTCTCTCCGTAATTCTTCACCTTTCTTCATCCAGGTCCTGTCACCTGGATCTTATATTCTAAATAAGGAGACATCATTGGTTTTGAACAGTATCCTGTAATTTTCTTTTCTTCTTTTTTTTTTTTTTTTGTCAGTTCTGTGTACATTCTACCACCTTAGCTTTTCTGACAAGTGTATGTTGGGCCAAGATTTTTGCCAAGAAGCCCGTAAGGGTTCTTCTTTGTTGGATTCAAGCAGGTATTTTACATTCCTCTGTTGTTTCTAAATGTTATTCTGTGATATACTGTTGTGGGTTGGGAAATAAAACTGTTCCCCCCCCATTCCCCGCCGGGGCTGTCGTGCCCACGGGGACCGCGTCAGGAACGGAGTTGCCGGCGGGGCGGCGCCGGGGCTGCCCCGCGCTNACGCCTCGGCCGCGGGACCCGGGACGGGGGCACATGGCGCTGAGGGCGCCACCATCACCGGACATAAAGTTCCGGCCCGCGCACCACTTCCGGGCGCCTGTGACGTTTTCCCGTGAGCCACTGCAGACACGGGAGTGCTGACCAATGAGACGAGGGCCAGCCCCTAGGGGCCACCCCCACATGGGCGGAATGTTATTCCTCTATAAAACAGCCGCGCCGCCGCCATTTTCTCCTCTTGGACCTTGGACGCGGCAGGAGTAGCATCGTCTCTCGTTTTCACTGGGGCATACGCCCACGTGAAGACTGAGTCGGGGATTCTGCTGCGGCGGTCTGTCAAAGCCGGGCAGAAGCTCACTGCTAAAGGGGTCCTCAGACAGGCCACGTGCTTCTCCTAACTACCCCGGAGTCTCGCCGGGGGCCCAGAGAGAGACAAGCACTATCTCCAGAGTGTCCTCATCCCAATAACGAAAGTTTCCCTGGGAAACTTAATTTGTTTGTCTGTTTGCACTTTATTTGTCGGGGTTTTGTGTGTACGCGAAATAAACTGTGATATTTGTGTGTTTTCTTCATTTTGGGGTGTGTTTGTGACTTCTCTCAGAATCTCTTGTCCAAAATCGCTAAATTTGTGGTAAAACCATCACATTTACCATGAATGTGTTTGTGTAATTCTGCACAAGAGAAAACGTTTACAACACCTAGCATCTTAGACTATAGAAATGCCATTTTGTATCATCCTCGAAAATGTTTTTGCTCATGTATTACTAACAAGCCTGTGATGACTGATGAGAAAGTAACATAAATAAGGAGGAAAAGGTAGGTTAAATTAAAGTCAGTACACATTTCTGCTTATAAGTATCAGGACATTTGCATAGATTTCTTTTTATATTGCCCCTGTCCCCCTGTCTGCTTACTACTTTTTATTTACCGAGTCACTGGTCTGAAGAGACTGCAAACTAGCAAGGTAGAAACAATAGCTTATACAGCATTTGTACTTAAAACATAGTTCCAGGAGACCTCAGTCCTGATAGAGTTTCAAGAGACTATAATAATGCAACTAAAAGTAATGTGGCAGCCAAGAAGAAGCAGGATTTCTGTAATGTAGCCCATGAAGTAATGTTGAGATGAAACTGGACAAAAGCTTTTTGAGTCTGGCTGCTGATGCACTTTCTAATTGTGACATTTATCAGAATGATACGGTCTCTAGAGGGAAGCAGTAGAAACTCCAGCAGTGAATCACTTAAAAAGTAGTCTCATAAACCACTTGAGAATGCAGTAAATTGAAGAGGTCTGTGTTGGCAGAGGACAGCTAAAAACCAAAAGAACATGTTATTTCCTGTCCTTAGCACTATGAGTCTGGGACAGCTACAGCACACTTGTCTTTCACTTATTCAAAACATCTAATCAAACTGGCTATTTCTGTAACTTGTGAGAGCAAGCGATGTACTGTATTAAATACTTCTACTTATGAGCTTAATATATGTAATGAAATTTATGGCAGCGCCTTTCTTTGCAGTAGAGGAATTTCTTCTTACAGTCTTTTCCATCAAAACAAATAATTCAATCAGATTCTAGTGCCAAAATAAAATGCAAAAAGGTACTGTTCATCAAAAGTTCAAAGGCAACTGTACAAAGTGATATACTCTAATGTGTATAAACTGTATTTTTCCAAAATCAAGTTTGGAATACACTATATAGTGGAAACTAATCATAATTTCATTTTCTAGCAACAGCATGTAAGATACAATGAGATTAAAATAAAAACAAAACAAAACAAAACCACCAAAAAAAAGCCCAAACAAAAAATACCCTAAAACCAAAACCAAAACACAACCAAGCCTCAAATTAATTGTCACACACTGCATTAAGTTCCAGAATATGCTGTTCCTTTCTATCAGAGCAGTATTTTAATTTTATTTAAATTGGATTATACTCCAAATAAAATGGAAAGTTAAATTGTATGAGATGGTTTAGGGATTTTGCAAATAGTTGAACACCTTTAATTGTAGAAATAAAAGTCGGATGACTTTGTGTTGTCATAATGAAACATTATCAAAACACTCAGCCATGAATATGACCCATTCTCACACCAGCTTGAGGATATGCTCTTGCCATCTGTACCGTGAAACAATGGGGGTAGATTTTTAACAATATTGCTTTACTTGTAGCACAAACTGTGAAAAGTAAAAAACAAAGTTCAGCTTTGTTTAGAGACAACTATTACAAGCATCAATTCTGTTATTTATTTTTCCTACTGTAGCTATATACAACTGAGTTTAGAAGATGTAACTACAGTAGAGGATAAACCCCAAGACTTTCTAACCCTGCATAAAGGTTGAAGAAATCTCTGTTCATCGAGTCCAGCTAGGAGTTTTTCCACGGGCCCACAGAGGGTGCTGCATTCCTGCCTCTGCAATGAATATCCATTATCCAGGATACCAGCCTCTAAAGATCTCCTTGGCTTTAGACAGATTATGGACACACACATTGCTCTAATCTATTCCTTAAGAGCTTGCAGTCTACTTAAAAGTGGCATATGTGCAGGCATAGTGAAAAGTTGGACATGATCAAAAAGAAGTGACGGGGAAACTACAATAGCACTACGGCTTATCTCACTTCTGCAGAACTGAATAGGTCTGATGTACTATAACCTGTTAAACAGGTTTAATGAAAGATTCCAAACCTGCTGCCTCTGTGCTTTAACTCTTCACATCCTTACATGCTGTCCCTAAGCTTGCTTTCCCTTTAACTATCATTTCCTTTTCCTTAAATAGATTATTTTTACATTTTTCTCATTAGACAAATCTCTTGGCATCCCTCCAGGGCAAAGGATGCTACAGAGAAGACAGACGCTTCATTACAGAGTTGCGTAGAGGTCAGTAATTTTTTACAGTGCTAATAAGGGTCAATATTCCCCCAGAGAGGCTGCAAAAGTAATGTCAGAGGCTTCTCAGGCCATACAGTAGTTCTGAAGACCTCAGGTGTCAACTCACCTCAGAGCCAGCAGCACTCTAATGTTGAAGCAGATGGAAGAGGTGAAAAGCTTTTTTATTTCTGAGGTTCATTGGTGAGATCTGAACCAAATGTTGTTGTGCTTTGTAGGAGAGTTGGACTTAAAGCAGTGTGTCTTGATGAGAAAAATAGCCCAGTGACTGGGCTACATGGACAGGCCTTCCCTGCTTTTAGTCACATTTTCTGGTTATGCTCTTGAGCTATTACCTACGTTCTGCAAAGGTTTTAGAGTTTGCTGGGCTGTAATCACTGCAGCATGTGTGTAGTCAACACACAAACGTAATATACGTCTTCTTGTTTTCCTAGAGTGTGTATTCACCAAAACAAGGGGAAGACAGGTGTGTCACATTGCTTAAATTTAAGAAAAAAATTCTGATCAACAATTAGTGGCCTTATGCTATAGGCTTTCAAAGGGATCTCCACTGAAAACAATTCCTTAAGAACTAACAATACTACATGATAATAAATTAGGTCTCTGGTATTATTTGTTTTTGGAAGAAAGAAATAGGGAAAAAACCTTATGGACAGATACAGTTAGAGATTTTGAGCAAAACATGTTTTAAAAAACATAGTGGGTCTGTTGGTAATGCAGTTCTGCAGAAACTGGAAATGGAGTATGTTGGGCAGTTGTGCATACACCCTTTGTTCAGAGAGAAATAAGATTCCTGTAACAAATCTTCCCCTTGCCACAATAACAAAGAAGGGAACTCTGGATCACTTTGAAATATTTCTACAAAAAAGCACATTAGACCTAATGACTGCATGCTGGGTGATGGAATGTGCTTCACTTATCTGGGAAAAAAATGCTTTTTAATGACTTCATTTTTTCATTTTTAAAAAACAATAAAGTTGTCATGTTATAATCTCCCAGAGATATTCCCAGGTGAGCTGTTGAATGGTAATTTCAGAACACCTAGGGCTTCACACTGTACTATAACCTGTTGTGCCTTACGACTTAATCACACTGTGGCATTTAGAAATCATTCATTGTGTCTGGCAAAAATGTCTTGCAACAACATCATTACCACAACTTATGTTTTTATAGTAACTTTTACTTCTTAGGCAAACACACTGAAGTAGTCTACAAAACATTTTAAGTACATAACAAGCATTGAATCACTGAGCATTATGAGTCCCTTATGAGTTAGCAGCATCCCCTATAAAATAAAAATATATCACTTTTTCATAAGAAGTTATAAGCATATGTTTTTATCTTAGATAAAACTTCCTTTTCCAAGAGATCATACTGAGTCATGGACTCAGATATCAAAGCTTAAAATACAAGGGAATTCCTTACATCCACTTGGAGAATAGCAGTCCTATACCAATCAAATATTTTAAAGAAATCCGTAACACAATCTGTGGTAAAAGGGCTTCTAGCAGACTGCTAATCTTAATTGGGATTTACTAAACTCAGGAATGTACAACACATGCAGTTCAGAATTTATATTCAAGGAAACAGCTGTCAGACACATTTGTGAAGAATTCAGCCATTAGTATGTCATATTGAAATATCAAAATGTCCCTTCACAGGTGTAAAACCTGTTCAGTTAGCTAAGATTGTTGGTGTTATTTACAAAACTTCTCATTTTCTGGATACTGCAACCAAAGAAAGAGTTTACTACTGTTCTTGTTTCTCTGCAGCAATTGCATTAGACTTATTCACTGTCAGATGGCCCTGTCTAAACTGTCTGCCTTCTTATGGTTTCTTGGATTTCATTTCCCCATGTGGCTGAGAGAGCACCTAGGCACCTAGGGCACACTGACATACACCATTTTTTCCCCAGGGTTTTGAGGCACGGTGAACTGACCTCAGTTAAAGAAAAATAACAGAATCGGTAACTGCAAGTCTGAGAACTCACCCAATCCACAATATAACTTAAAGCTGGCAGTTTCATCATTGCTCTATTGCCTTGATAGGCTCTGAATTGAGTCAGTTCTTAAATTTTGCTTAGGGTAAGTTTTAAAGTTATAGAAAAAACCTGAATAACTTTCCAAGTGTACTCTGATCACAGTAGATAAAATCAGTGATCTGACAACCAAATGGAATTACATTATGGTAAATATGAGGAGACTGCAGCAAGGACAAGACAGATAAATAAGTATTACTAATCAGCTCACCCAAGGCAGAAGTGTATGAACTGGAATTTTATATGTGATAGCATATACCTGGAGTGGTCTAAAAAAACCCTAATTTTAAAATAAACACTGTTAGCTATTCACCTACAGCAAAATAAAATCTGTCCCAGACCTTGGGCTGATGTCATCCTTGAAGTCCCTAGCTACTGTTTTTCTACTCTTGTGCCATTTTTAACCTTTTAAGCATTTTTCTTTATTGGAAGAAAACAAGGAGAGATTTGTAAGCATCAGAGGCGTGAAGGAAGAATGTGTGCCCTCATGTGGCTCAAGCAGTAGCCATGGGCTTTCAGTAGTAATGCGTGATCTAAGTTTGGGATTGTTGTGTCTTGAATGCCCATATGGAACCTCTGTACTTCACAGTCTGGAGGTGGGTAAGGAAGTGAGTTAGTTTAATACTGATTTATTTTCATGTCTCACCTAGTTGCTGTTAAAATTGCCCATCTATTGTAAACTACTGTCTATATGAAAACGAACATCCTTATGGATATGAACATCAGATTTTTTAGAATTTTTAATATTTAAATAATTATTTATCAACAGTTATCATGTATTTGGAGCATAAACTCTTCTTAGGCCTGAGAGTGGGTTCAGAAGCTTCAATTCTGAGCACAAGATATGCACAAACAGCACTAAAGTCCACATGAGTCCACAAAAATATTTGGGCCTATGTGCTCCAATTGCCTCATCACACATACAAGCAGAAAGCTCAGTTACAGAGGGATTTTGACTGAGTAGTGCTCAAAACACAGCTGTGGGCCTGAGATTTAGAATGTACAAGTACCTAAAATTCATCTCACTATCATCTCACTACACACCAATTTTTCAGGCTCTTAGGAGTTTGAAAATAGAAGGTGTGTCTTAATAAGGTGCAAAATACTTTAACAATTTTTAAAGGTTTTAGCAAAAGCAAGTTCAGTGCAACACTGAGAAAGAGGAAAGAGTGGATTAATTCTTAAATCATAATTTCATTAATGCAGTACTTTGAAAGAACAAAAGGGAAAACTTAAATAATACAAATCTAGACTTTAATCCATATTAAAGCGTAGAAGAAGGTTGTGTTTCACAATATGGTAGTTCAGGCTAATTCTTAATAAGCTGTTTTGGCCAAATATTTAGTGAATACTTTTGCATCTAGTGAAACCAGATGACTTCTCGTAGGAGGGAGGTCTTAGGGGAGAGCCAGAATTTGCAGCATTGTTGCAATACAACCTTTAAAAGCCTTCTGGGCATTGCCCAGCAGAAACAGAAGAAAAAGGCTGGATCCAAAAAAGATATAGTTGCCTTAAGAACCATTTAGGCACCTGCGAGCCGGAAACACCTTGCATGTCTGGTAGATATTTAAATACTGAAAATGTCTCAGTTTTGGTTGGTTTGTTTACTGGGAGTTTGCCACTGTATCTGCAAACATGTACTAGAAAAGCTTCAGGCTTTTGTATTAATGCATGGTTTGTGTTTCTATTTTACAATTAAGACACTTCTATCTTTCTCTACAGTGGTCCAAACTGAAAGGCAAGCACTGAGGCCAAGTGCTGCACCAGGATGCATACGAAAAGTAAGAGAAAGAAGTATTTTCCTATAGGCTGACTAAAAAGGGAGAGAGATAGGTCACTTAAATACTTTTTCTCTCCACATCTCTCAACTTACAGAAGAAAACATCAAGAGGTTTTCTGCATGCAGAAAATACCTGTAAAAACCTGTAAAAACTGGTTCACTTTCTATCACCTATATGAGATTCATTTCAGCAAAGGGAGGAATCATGACCTCCTACTTTTTATAGGAGCCTGATGATTTATCCACATATGAAACACAGAACACATGGTACCTGAGCCATTCTGGTGGGTGCCGTAGTTGCAGTGGAAATTCACATAATATCAGTGAAATCTAAATGGCTCTCTACATTACGAACATTTATGGATGTAAACCCATGGGATTACTCATGTGATTAAGCGTCTTTTAGAACTGAGACTTAAATATGTCCCGAATCCAATTTGAATGTGGATGTGAATGTATAGTGATGCAAAAATATAAACACATGAATATGCCACCCTCAATGCAGCTGTCAGTGATGGATAGACTCACATTTTTATCCAAAGTGTATTCTTAATTAAAATCGGAGTAATCTTTTGGTTTTTGTTTTGTTTTGTTTTTTTCTGAATAGTTGGAAAATAATTAGAGCTCTAATTAAGCAACATCACCTGACATGGTTATCTGAATATTAATTCATCAGCAGACCAGTGAGGGATTTTACGTACTTGGGGAAATCTGCTCATATTCCCTTGAATACATTGAGTTTTGTGCCTATCAATTTGATGTGGTCTCCACAAGCTTTTGACCAGGGATTGCACAGACTTTGTTCTGCTTTATTTTACAGATGCACACTACTATAATGTGGCGGCGAGGGAAACTCGCA
>VYZS01050957.1:57904-73204 GCA_013400695.1 Neodrepanis coruscans | reverse complement strand
CTCCTCTCTTTCTGTGACCTGCCACGATTATTAGTAAGGACATCTGTGGCTGGCAAGGGAACAAGTGTTACCAAAACCAGAACCGGCTGTTTTTCCAAATGAGCAATATGTTAATTCCTCATCCCCCCCTCTGGTTTCTTTAAAACCTGGCACAAATACATCAATAGCGAAGAATAAGGAGCCTTTGCAGAGAACAAGTGGCAGTTTTGAATTTACCTTTTGTGTGCGCCTCAGATGCAATCTTGAGGCATTTTTTCCCCTCTCTCCCACAGAAAAAGAGTGTTAATCTGCCCTATCTTGGGACCCAAAAGGATTGGAGTGGAGTAGATATTCACTGGAATCACATAGGGGAATAAGGGTCTTGCTTTATTGAATCATCAAATCCCAGGAATGAAGCTCTTAATTAATTATGGGTGCTAAAAATTCAGGCCAGCTGTTTCTTTTTACTTGGCTCTGACAGAGAAAGACAAAGTCTACATCGAGATCTTCTAAGGCGCATTCAGCATAAATCAGCGCCCTCGGCGGAGCTCCCGGCCGCGGCGCGGCCCGGCGGTGACAGATGGCGCATTGTCCCCGCATTCCTCCATCGCGCTTCCGCGGACGCGGAAGCGGCCGCCCGGCGGCGCGGCTCGACTCAGCCCAGAGACCTTTGTCTGCCGGGCAAAGGGCTCGCCCGGGGCCGACGGAGGAGGGGACAGGCCTGCCCGACGGGGCGGCCGCTCGAGCGGCTCCTGCGCGGTCCCTGCTATTTCTTGCCCGAGATCGCTGCGCAGGTGCCTCCTCCCCCGCCGGCAGTCCCAAAGCGCCGCTCCCAGCCCCTGCCCCCGCTCCGACGCCTAAGTCCCCCCCGGCTCTCCCCGCTGCACCCAACACCCTTGGCGCTCCTTGCACGGGAGCGCGTATCGCTGGCGCGAAATACACGAGGTCCCTCAGCGTCGGCGCTATACTTCTCCCTCGAGGGCAGATGCGTTTCCCTGCGCGGCCGCGGAGTCCCTCGGCACGGCTACGCCGGGCCCCGCAAGGGGAAGAAGGCAGCGTGGGTCACAAAGGCGCGGAAAGCCGCGCAGGAGGTCCAGTTTCAGGGCCCGGCCTCGGCCCGCTGGGTCACCTGCATCACGCTCCCCGCCACCCACACCCTCTTTTGCGGGGCGACTGCATTCGTTGAATACCCGTTACTCAACGGGAGCGCCCCGCGTTATTTTCACGGCCACTTCACAGGCGAGGGGCTCCCGCGGCGGGCGGGGCTGCCCGAGTCCCTCTCGCCCTCCCCTGCACGTTTGCTGGCAGGGAAATCTCTGTCGGTTCAGCCTGGCGGAGCCGAACACGGCGGGAGGCTGGAGGGGAGCTCCAGTGCTCAGTGGCTCCCCGGGATCGTACCCCGCCGGGCGCTCCCAGCCTCCTCAGCCGGGGATCTCTTCACCTCCAACTACCAGAAAATAAATGTCCTCCTCATGGCTTTACTCATCTGTTATAATTAGAGCATGTGCGAACTCGCGGCGTGCCGGGAGCCCGCCTCGGGTTGATGCAGGCACTTGTGCAATAAGCACCTCTTTCTGCCGTGGCGGGCCTGCGCGGCCAACCCGGTAAAGGGCCGGCTGGGGCCGTATCCTGCCTCGGGGACGCTCCGGCTCAGCTCGTCCCTGCGTCCAGGACAGGACGGGAGGGGCTTCGTTCAGATACCTCTTTTCCCCCGAAATTGGCTCTTACTTGCTAAAGCAAACCACAGACCTCTCCACGCTCGTGGCTGATGGATGCAAATGTAAATGTGCACTTATTTAATTGGATCAGGTCCCAAGATAAAAGAGATAAACGGCTCCCAGTTTGCCAAGTTATTTTCAGAGGCATGCAGTGATGTGTGGAGGGAAAGTTAATGAAGAGGAGAAGAGACACACTGCACTTAAAATACCTCGGGTCTAGACCCAGGGAGAGGCAAGCATCGTAGGGCGGCGGGGGGCTCCGCGCGGGGTCCCAGCTCGGCGGTTCCGCAGGTACCGCACGTCCCTCCTCACCCAAAGCCGCGGCGGGTGGGGGCAGGCTGCGCCGTACGCGGCAATTAATGCTCTTCCCTTCTTCCCTCAATCAAATTTTTCTCCGTTACTTCTGTCTCTCCGTGTTCCTCCCCGTGTTCTACATCCGTATGCATGAGACATTAACAGACGGTTATTGATACAAACATAGTTTTTGTTGCTAAAGGCCTTCCAAAACAAATTCTCCGGCTGAATGCCAATGTATGCATGTTGGCTGGTGACAGCTGATTAGTGAAATGATTTACGGCCAAGTTAAAAAAAATGATACTGTCAAAGGCAGCAATTTGAAAAAAAGATAAGACAGCACAGCCTCAAGGCTTCCCAATGTAAAGCCACCCAACAAATCTAAACCTACACTACAAATACCTGAAACACTCACAGAATCAATTGGTCGCAGATTAAATACAGTCTCTATTCTGACTCGCCCTGGTAATCTGCAACTCTCCACCAGAGCAGCCCCTCGATTTATGCCTCCAGCCTCACCTGTGGCATAACCCACTTCTGCCCGACTGCCCTGCCGGCCTCCCAACATCTTTGCAATCGGAGACTTAGGCCTCCTTTTTGTTTCAAGACTTTTTCTCTCATTAATTGATTAAAAAAATCCCTCTTCCCTCATTTCTCTGTAGCTCTTCTTCATAAAGAAAGCTTTTGCTCTGCAATAAAGTAAGAGACTTTGATCCCAGATCATCCTCTTAGGCCTTCCAGCTGAAATCAGCGGAGAAACTATGTGGAGTTATTGTTCGCACTTGCTGCACTTCTGATTCAGAAAGGGCTGATTTATTAGCTTGTCAAGGGAAGCATTGTTCAGGAAGGCAATCAAAAAGCACTTACCTAGCTAAACTAAAATTACTGCCTTTTCAGTGGCTAATTTGTATAACTCCCATGGAGGAACTTGGGAAGTGTTTGATGAGGCATAAAATGATGATTAATGAATTTATTGGCCTGCTGCTCATCAAATAGGAGTAGTATATCTTTCCTCTATTGGGTGTTGGGTCTAATGCTACATGTCTGTGTAAAGCAAGTCCAATATGATCTCCTTTTTAGCCCCCTTTTAACCCCCATGACCTGAAGAATATCGCCGTGTAACAGAGGCAACATCAGGGGACTGCAAAGACAAAGAGCCTGTTTGATAAAACGGTAAATGAGAAACGCGAGGAAAGTTGCTGCAGGGACAGATCTGCTCAGTTTTCAGCTTTCAATCACTTTGACTACTGAAGTGGGAAGAATGTAGAAACTAGATAAGGTGTGAGAAGCAAAAAGAAAACGACAAACCAATTTTAACTTTCATAAAGGATCCAGCCACACAACTTCATTGCTGCTTGAAAGAACGAACAAGTGCGGGAAATGCTGGGATTCTTGATCAATCAGGCACACTGCAGCACCTTAGCAGCTGGATGAGACAGGGAATAGGCCCCCAAACTGGCCATATCCGGGGTCAGCCTGTAACCTAGTGAAGATTCTGATTAGATTTGGTGTAACTATTTTGAGCCCATAAATTTTGTGTCCTTTTTCCTCCACTGAAACAGTTTTGGGCTTTCTCCTTTGCTCAGTGTTTAACGCTTGAATCACTATTTTGGGGCTAAGGGCTTCTGAGAGAAATTACATACTTTCCCCCTTTTAAAAGCCCATACTAAATTACTTGTGATTCAGTGCCCACCTGAATACACATGTGACCTACAAGGTATCTTTTGCTCTACACATTGCTGCTTTGAACAGGTTAAGACCCCCAGAAGATCAGAAACATTGCTGACATTCTCAAAAACTTGTTAAAATAAGTCTGCTGGAGATTTGGAGTCAGAGATCTTCCCAGGATTGAATCAATTTAGTTCTTAGCTTCCACGCACGGTTCCCTGTTCCTGAAGCTCTGAAGTTTATTGAGGGACCTGCAACTTGCACTTCTCTCAGTGAAGACACACATGCCTTAGCTGGAACTTGCTGCCAAAAAGTCAGCATCTCTCATTACCTTTTGGGGTTTCACAGAAGTACCCTCAGGCCTGCATGTCAGCAGCCCACTGTGCTGAAGACTGAGAAGGTGCAAGAACATTTTGCAGAACTACTGACGTAGTGATCAACACCTGCTGGATGATGTGATATTTCAGGCTCCAATAAAGCTCAGAGGAGCAGGAAATGGTAGCATGGAGGTGCCTGGCAATCTCAGCAGCTCAGCTTCCTTCTCTGCACCTTCTCTTTGTGCCTCTGCATGCAAAGCCAGAGCACAGCCTGCTCTGCACTCCTTCAGAGAGGAGTGAAGAATTAAAAGCAGGTTTTAGGTAAAGTAGTGTGAAACTCCTTCTTTTTGCTGTCTCATGTCTTGTGTTACCATGCAGTCTCTTCTCTACTTTTTTCTTTCCATGACCTGTTCTGGGCTGTATTAAATGTGTCTGTTTCTGGAGAACTGCTTGGGAATTGAATGAGGCAGGTCTAGATCTAAGCCCAGGAAGGCAGGAGAAAAACTCTCCTTAACTGTAAAGGACTTCAGCTCATATTGTCTGAGAAGGGAAAATTTGGCAGTTCCATACTAGATAATAATTGTGATTTCAGACATTCCTGTTTGCAAAATACAAGGTATATAACACACTAAGAACTGGTAATTTTTCAGATCTGTTTAGAAATGATTTCTGGAATGGTAAAAGGAATATACTCCTGACTAATCTTTAAGTTCATCAAAACAAAACTTTTCTGGGACTACACAATGGCTTCTTCGACAGAAGGAAAAAGGCACCCACCCTATGTTTACACGATTAGAAAACATTTATTTCAATTCTACCAATCGGTATTTGTCTGAAACACTTTTAGCTGAAATGATCCTCTGGAAAATAATGTTTATAAACATCCTTGAACAAATAGCACTCTCCTGACACAAGCCTACCATCAATGTACCTCTCAACAAGTTTTATCTACAAGTCCTTGACCTGTGACTGCTTTTACAAAGGCTCTCTGTTCATTAGCAATTTCAGGTCACTTTAAGCACTTGTGTCATGAACACACAGCACAGCTGTAAAATATATGTATTAAATACCAGCTGCATTAATATAGGGGTTTATTTTCCTCCACTTGGCTCCCCAAAGCAACATGATCTTACATGATGATGAAAAAAGACATAGTTATATTTGCATAATTACAGCAATATTGTAAGTCTTTAGTGCAATAGACCTAAGAGGCTGATTTATGATTAAATATGTATGGCTAAAAGTTACCATGCTGGGTAGTGTGCATAGCATTAGACAATGACAGTTTTGGGGCATAATTGCTTTAATGTGGGCAATTAAGACTAAGTGCATGTGATTTTAGTGTCTGCCCTACATTCCTCTGAATGATTACAATGATCAATACACATGATTTGTAAGTTGCTTCCTATTGATCGAATGGTAAAATGTTTGACCTTCCTTTGAGGAAGTAATTTGCTAAATTATGACACCACGTAAAGTCTTTCTTGGTTCATAGGTGAGGGGTAATGGTGCTCAGAATTAGAAAAAAATAAAATAATTTTTCTCCCTTTTCCTGAAAGTCAGTCTCTGTAATGTCTTTGCCAATTTTCTGATTTCATCTGTTAAGGAAGGAGTCTGGCACCTTTGTCTTTGAATTTAGCAGAGAGGGGAAAAAATTGGATTGCAAACTCAGTCTATCACTACAAGAAACCCTCTTAATGAACTTCGTCTGTTTACTCTATGCCAAATCATGAGGAAGCTCTTGACCACAAGATCTATGTTGTTTGCAAGTGGCTGGAGAAAAATGTTCAGCAGCAAAGTCGGGGAAGCAGAGCACACGGTGAGTGCCGTGAGCAGCTGGGACACGTGGCAGGGCTTCCTGGGCTGCCTGCCAGACTTAATTTAGCTTTGCATGCACAGTACCAAATAGCCTTCACTATATCACATTAGCAGGTATGAAAAGAAAACCAACAAAGTCTTCATGAAAACACATTAGCTGATGAACAGTAACTTAGTTATAGCTGAGGAGCCTCCTTCTATGCTACAACTACCATCTTAAATATACACAGTTCCAAATTAGATCAAAATTAATAGATAACAATGCACTGAGATGTGTCCTATTCCTGTGCTGTCCAGGGAAATGTTGATTCTCTGCAGCCCACCAAACCACATGTACAGGGCAGAGGTACCACACAAAAAAAATCTCTATTCATTTTGGGATTCATATTGCCCATGCATATCCCCCTTTCCCTTTAGGACCCACTTCACCAGTGTGTTTTCACTCAACAGCAGTGCTTCCTGATGTGCTCTGTACTGTGTGCTTGACCAAATTATGTGTTATAGATTTCATAGTTCAGTACCAGAAGTTTCCATAGTCCTTACCTTTTGATTTTGAATTTTCCAGGCTTTAGGCTTGTAGCATTTCACTCCCTTGGGTTCTGGCAGCAGTGCAGCCATGCATGGCCCTCCTCAGCCCAGTCAGACTGAGGGCAAAGGCCTCAAGCAGCCAGCTGGATCTTGAGTCTCACGGTCTTGCAAAAGACCCCTTTTGATTAGCTGTGCACACCAAACTACTGCCCTAGCCCAGCAAAGCCAATTGCTCAACTGTTCAGCTACCAACTGTCCAAAATCTACTATTCAGATTTCATCTTTTCAAACTAAACCGCAATGTACATATAAACTTTAGATACTTCATCCTCCCACATGTGAGCCCTGCCAAGCCATCAGCCGGGGCTCCTGTCCCTCACAGCTCTTGTCATACAAGTTTCCTGCCTTACCTCAGTCCCAACCCAGCTACAGCTGTAGAGGCCCTTCTCCCACCTGGGATATTTCATCTGGGCTGCCCCTGGCTGAAAGCTGCCAGCTGGACCTGGAATCTTGAGGTCACTTGCAGAAGCAAACTTTTAATGAGCTTTCCACAGCACTCCTACAGCACCACATAGGCAAAGCCAACTTTGCCAGCATGCTGCAGCTGACAGGTGCTTACAAACTATCCAAAACCAACATAAAAACTTTACTTATTGACACTAAACTGCTGCCCTAGTCTCTGTACTACATTTCATGGAGAAGCCTTCCCGAAGCAATCCACTCTTCCTGCACTGATACTCTGACATCAACATACTCTTGCATGTGGACTCTCATGCTTTCCCTGAGGGCCAGCTCTACTCCCCTGTTGGCGGACATACTGCCCTCACTACAGCCAGAACACTCCAGCCACTGGGGCAAAGTTGTGGGTGCACGTGCAGATCAGACTGTTCTTCTCCACCTTACCCAGAACTGAGGGATTGCAAACCTCCCAAGCCATGCTCACTTTCCCCTTCTCCCCACCTTCTGCCTTCCAAGTGCCCTGCTCCCTACCCTAGGTGAGGAAAGTAGCTGGAACACAGTGGATCCTTGTGTACAACATGCTCACTTCCACACTGCTGGCAAAAGTCGTATAGTGGATAAGGACAGAGACACTGAAAGAATTACAATATGGAAGATAGAAGATGAAAAATACCACAAATCATGTAGCTAGCAAGAAATATCATATTTACTGGCTGTCTTGCCAAGCACACCGTTACACAACATCCCACTCTTAAATCCTTTTTGTAAGGAGAAGAGAGCATCAAAGAGTTCATAAATTTCCCCAAACAGCAGTACTGAACAATGAATTAAACTACAAAGCAGTTAGAATTCATGGTTAGAAAAAATTTCAGTCAGACAAAGGGCAGAGTCCTGTTGAGAAACCAAAGGTAAATCTGCTTGCCAAACCTAAGAGGACAGCTCACCCACCACTGCTGGAGCATCCCTTGGAGAAACTCCTTTTTTTCCTAGGCAGAGACGATGCTGGGACACCAGTTATAGACAGACCTGGGATGAACAGGACTGCTCTGAAAGCCTTCCTCACATCTAACCCTACCCCACTGCTATGCCAGGAGAGAAGTGTATGGCTCCAAACAACAATCATCTTGTATTTAGATTTTGAACATTCCTTTTGAATGTTCCTTTTGAACATTCCCATTTCTTCCAGGGGCTTAATGACCCTCACAGAGGCTTAAGGTTCCCCATATGTCTCATTCTTGAGAAACCTTACAGACCAAAGTTGTAACACTACACAATATCCTATAGTCAGTCTTTCCTGCAACTAAAAATACCCAAACATAAGACACAGCCATGCCTAAATAATAAATAAAAAATTTTGCACCCAAGTTTCCATTTTCTTATTCTTGGTATCATTCTCATGGCAGTAATCCATTCTGGATCCAATCGGGTTCCCATGTAACTAATATACAAGCATTTGGGTCCCATTTCTAGATGACCTGAGTTGAGCTAGCTGGTGATTATCACTGGGGATTGCAGCAGGACAAGAGGATGGAAAACTGGTGGTTGCAGTACTAATCAATTGTTACACGAGAAGACATAGGTAGGGTACATTGGTGCTGAGAAAGGCGTTTATGGTTCATTTTTGAAATTTTCCCAGGACAATGTATTCAGATAGATGTGTTTTCATAACTTATTATTTAAACGAATTCCTCTTTGGCTACTTTTTTTTTTTTTCCAATCATATGAGTGGATTTACTGTGTATTTGAATTACACATTACCACTCTTATTCTAAAATGTGCAGAGACTGAAATATCCATCATTTCATGAGAGACTCCTTTAGGAACCAACACAAGAAGGTGAAAGTTGCTATCTCCAGACCAAGGCATAGGAACTGTGTCAGTTAGCAACCCTATCAACCCATAAGGCAAATCTATAGGAGGAAAAGACAGAGGGGAATAGACAGATAGGATCAGTGCATTTTTCAGACAAGCACTAATTGCAATTGAGCTGTAGAAATTGTAGAATTGGCACTGGAGCTGCAGAAGGCACAAGGGTGGTGCTGAAGCTGGGGCAGAGCCTGGCACTCCAGGTGCCAGCAACTGGGTGTGGTCAAAGAGACGTATGGGGAACTCCTGCCACCAGCACAAAGACAGCAGAAGGCTGGTGGCCCCCAGCACTGGCCATGTCTGGGGTTGAAAGGGGAACTACAACCCACAAAGCTACTTATACCAACATTATATAACAGATAAATCTGTGGATAATTGCACACATCGTACCAAGCTGCTGACTGGCTGCTGGCACACCAGTGTACACCAGGAACAGAAAGAGCTCTGTCTCTGGTAGTTCACTGAGGGAGGCCTTGCTCTTTGCCATGGAATCTCTGCCAGCAGAGAAGCCAGGAAAGCTCCACTGAACAGACAATAATGGAACACCAAGATACTTTCTTGTTGTGGTATCATCCTGCATGGGGAGTCAGGAGGAGAAACAAGCTAATTAGTCTCACTCTGCCTTTTCTCTTTGTTCTTCTATGGGCAAAACTGAACATCAGGGACTCACCTACCTTAGTTACATAGTTTTCTCCAATTTTATATCTTAAAATTTTTAAACACATGGTGCAGTGGAAGTCCTGACCTTGAACTTGGAATTAAGGCATTGTACATTCTTTGCTAAAACCCTCCAGCTGATGAGGTCTGATGTAAAACTTTACAGTTTAAAAGATAATTGCTTCTAGCATAGTTTTCTCTGAATATTTTTCCCAGAGAATATGTTCTCAGGTTTTGTTCGGCCTAAACGTTCCAGACAATGAATATACTCCATTTTCTCATGGGCCCATTACATAGATTTCAATCTGGATGCAGCACCTGTATCTGACCTGGCATCTGGCTGGGATTCAGTCACCTAAAAAGAGGCCTCTGTGGCATCTTAGATCCCTCTGGGACATCCAAACTCTACACATGTGACACAGGATCTCTGAGAGATCTGCACTGGGGCAGCAGCTTGTGGCCAGGGAGATACTATAGATCAACTGTAGTTGGTACTGTAGATCAACTCAAAGGTGTAAGTAAATGAATCTCAGCTCTAAACACTTTTATAGTCCATAGCAAGAATAGACACTTTACAACATGATTCATCTCCTGCTAAAATCAATGTGTAAAACAAATCAGAGTATTGACACACTGAATGTGCTGATCTTGCTCTATTGCCTATGAGGAGAGCCCAGGGGGACTAAAGCAGATGTCTGTGCTGCAGACATCTAATACTGGGTGAGAAGACTTCACCAAAGCTACATCCAGATGGTCCTCTCCCTTCTAGTTACCTGTCTTCAGAATTATAAATCAACTTCAGTGATCTGAATCTCACAAAACCCAGATCTAGACACTGTAGAACAGATACAGCATGAATTCTTTTTATTGATTCTAGAAATCACATTAATGAATATTTAAAAAATAATCACTTGTGAAAATCTTTACAGTGCAACCACCTTTATGACATAAATTTAAGTACCATTGCAGTACACAATTAAATTGGATAGTGGTTCCTATAATTAATGAACAAAATCTCAAAACTCTTGCTTACATTGGAACTTTATTCGTGAACACTTCTCTTGGTTTTCCATTGAAACATTTATGGAATAAGATAAAACTCCATGACTCTTCCTCAGGAATTCTCATAATCACATACTTAGCTTTAAATGTAGAGCCACGGAACTTGATGAGACTTCAACGCACAATTAGAGTGCATAGTTGAGTCAGGACAGGTTTCTCACACAGGACTGTATGTAGGAGAATCTGGGCCAAAAATCTGTTTCCTTAAGGTGTGAAATACCATGAAATATTTAATTAAATAAATGACTACTTACAAAATATCATTTGCATAACTAAGTTTTATAACTAGTTTTGATAAGAAGGAAAAAGGGAAATATTAAACTGTGTCAACATAGGAATAGAAAAAGAGAAACTTTGAATGCAAAACTAATAGCAGGATTTGTGGGATTTTGCAAGTTTAAAATATAACTGACACATTTCTTTGTTGCTGTTAATTTTGTTTTGCCTTCATATTAACTGCATCTCTTTGATGAATATTTTTTAAAATAAAATAATGGTTATCACTCAGGCTGCTTTGAAGTATTTTGGAGTTGAATGACTGGTAGCATTTATTGATTTCATAGTGTGACACTAGAAGTTTTGATACGGGATTTTAAAAAATGATATTTGAAGTTAAAAGAAGACATCTTGATTAAAGCCAGAACAAATTGTTTGGCTGAGATTCAAACTCTGTTTCACATGCCTTTCCAAGCTTGTAGTTTCACTTGTTTGCTAGGAAAAAGCCCATATGCTTTCAATGGATGAGTTCAAAATTCATGCCATGGAAAGGCAGGAAACTGCTTCAAAGTTGGGAACCAAATCACCAGCTTAACCCATAAGGGAAAAATACATTCATAGACATTAGATTCAAGAATGGGGTAGAAAGTTCTTGTGTTTAAGGGGTTCAGCTCTGAAACACAGACAGCGTGACCTTGAAACAAATCCCATGGTCTTCTGTGCATCCGTTGCCCATATGCAAACTACTGATAACATCATTCTCATCTTCTCCTTTCCAGGAAGCTGCAAAGATGAATAGCAGCTATATGATGCCAGTCATATGGCTGGCTAGAGAGATGATCTGTTGGGTTATCATTTTAAGTCTCAAAGAGACTGCAATGAATGCTACTGATCTGGTGGGTGCACTCACTCATTGCTGGCAGTCTGGGTAATTCCAGTTCAAAAGGTATCTCAGACTCCTCCACACAGGGAACTGAGTCTCTGTGTTGGCCACTTCTATTGAGATGCTTGATGTGTTCCTGGCTTTTCAAGGTGAGGGGGGAACATTTAGGTAAGGACTGATCCATACCTGAGGGCTGCTCAGTACTTCAGGATGAGCAAAACCCTGCAGCTGTCTCTTCCTCCATAGTCCAGGAAAATTGGATATTGTTCTATGAGGCTTAAAGAAACAAGAGAGGAACTAGTGCCTCAGAATGGACCAAAAGCACTAAATCTTTATAGAGACCATCTGCTCAAAGCCACTCGAGTCGTCGTTCTTTAAATAACTGACCTAAAGCAACCGCTCACTGGACAGTTTTTGCATCCTGGGAGATGACCATGACTTCTTTTCTTGACCTTCTTCCATTGATGGTGACAATGGGGATGAGACAGACATTCAAAGAAAAAAATCGCTAGTGCCATTGGGGAAGGTAATGAAAAAAAAGTCAGTTTTGCAATGGAAAATGTAGTAAGTCATGAGCAGGCTACTGACTGAGTTGTTAAACTCAGGGGGAAAAAAAAAACCTGTTAGGTGAGCTGGTTAATATCAAGGCTCACCACTCACTTCTGCATACTACAGACCATGTCAAAAGCTTTTCAGTAATCAGTAGAGCTTAAGAAAAGTCTCTGATTAACTTTTCTTTCATCTTTCTCTTTTCCATCTGGTGTTAAAGATCAAAACTTTAGTTCCTCTACTCTTTTAAGCCCTGCCTGTTTGACAGAAAACTTCTCATCCATCTTAAACCTAGTGTGGGCTAGAATGTCTTTCAGCAGTAGCTAGAGGGTAGATATATTATCAGATACTAACCATATTGCTCCCTCTCCTTTTACTTTACCTCTGTATTTGTTATTATAGAATATATCTGGGTTTTTTGAGTGTTCAGCCTCTATCCCTCTACTGCAGGATAGTGCTGTGCTGCTAACGCTTTGCAAATCACTGCACTATCCCTTTCTAGTTTAGGAATGTCCTATCTGTGCTTTACATAGCTTCTTCCAATTTTACCAGCAGCCCAGAATACTTGTCTCCTGGGACTTTAAGTATCTGTGCTCTTGAAGACATTATGATGTGGGAATGATAGAGGCTTTGAGTGTGCTGGGGCTGTAAAGCTTTAAACTGCACTGCTAGTGATTGCCTGCTGGGTAAAGGTAGCACCTTCCCCTTCAAGAGAGACTGCAGTAGGAGGGGTACTCAGTCACTCTTCCAAACTCATTGTCTTCTTGATGGGATATGGGGAAAAACTGTTGGAACCACTGGGGTTGACTTAGATCTGCCACAGGATCTTCCTCGCATGGCACTCTTTAAGGTATTTTTTAGTAGCAGAAGAAAAGCAGCCTTAAGTATTTGCTATGTGACTTATCCAAAACAGGAAAAGAGCTAACAGTGTATTTGGGGCCATCCAGGGCTACCAGTTAATAATATAGAGTACTTGGGTAATTGTAAATAGAAGACCCTCAAGATGACTGCATTTCTCATTATTTCAAAATCAGGCATCTTTTTAGGAAGTTAAATTCCATTTTCTTCCTGGTTCTACCACCTAACTCCACGTAGTGGAGTAAGCTATGATGTAGTCCATGTGAATTATTGAATTCACTTAAAGTATGTTTTCCAGGCTAGTTATTTTACCAGAGATTCATAAAATATCTTAATGGCTTTGCAGGGAGAAGAAAAATATTTGAAAAAGAAAGATGGAAAAAGATGTGGGAAGAAGAGGAAACCTGACTTGGGCAACTTACACCGAAATGGCAATGACCATCTAGTACAACAAGAAGTCTGTGAAGGCCAAGCTGTTGTTAGAGGACAGTGCAGCCAGCAGTGGCCAATGTGCAGACACTTGACGTGCACAAGATCAAGGTGTTTACCTCAGTTTAGCTCTACTCTGGTCCTGTGAACCAAATGAGCATATTAGATGTAATATAGGAGAGCATTTTCTTGTGTGGTTTGAACAAATGGAACACATGCAATTTGTGTGCCATGAGATGGCTCCATGATATAAACTACCAAGTAGCTACTGGTAATAATCAAGAATTTGTCTTCAGAGGTGCTTTTCTGACCCAAATTACACACTTTTTCTGTAATAACTATCATAGGATTTATTTATTAAGCATCTGTGCTCCATAGGCATGACATTGTATCAGGTCAAAAGCTTTTTCATGCAACCTATCATCTCCCTCAAAAATGTTGGCATGCAACTCCATGCCTTCATTAAACAGGGGGATGTAAACCTTCCTGGAAAACCAGTTTCATATCTTAAATTTAAAAAAGGAATAATCTGAACTTCAATCCTGCCTGTCAGTAGGAAAAGTTAAATGAGGTCTTTATGGAAAAAATGGTATGATGCCATATGTTTGCAGACCTTTCTTCCTTGCTGATCTAAGCCTGGACCAAAGAATTGGGGTTCTGTTGTAGTGTGAGCAACATCTTCCTGCTAGGGAGAGTATAATGAAGTACCTTTGGAAATGATAGTTCTGTGTCTGAAACAAAGCCTCTGATGCTGGTCAGTACCTAATATATCAGGATATATACAAAAGCACATTATTGGGCCGATATAAGCAGCCTGCTTTCATAGCCTGCTCCCATGTAGTTAGAGACTGATTTATGTCCTGGAAAACATGGTTCAAAATCCTTTTCATTATTTGTTGTATTAATTATAACATTAGGTATTTCTGATTTCCATATAAACATCTAAATCTGAATCCTTCTAAATCTCAGTCTGAACAATTTGCTGTGGCAGATGGGCCCACTGTTAAATCACGTGTTGTGTAAAAAAGCATTTCCATTTATCAATGCTGAATTTCATACCTTTAACTATCAATTTATGTGACACTGGAATTCACTTAAAACATTTCTTCCCAGAGTAATAGATACTATATGTGAAGTTCATGCTCATATGGTGAAACGGCAATCAATTGTATTTACAGTTATAAACACAATTACTTTGCAGCAGCCCTGTTACAGTTCCTGCAGCTCATGTTAGTGTGGATGCAAGGATTAATATTAATGAGGACTGAGAGATGGGTGAAAATAATAATAAATGCAAACATTCTGATTAAATAGGAGGAGGCTGCATGACATTAAACCAGCTCTGGAAAGGAGCAACTCCTTGCAATTTTCCTCAGCTCATATCACTAAATAAGGGATGTAACTCATCCATCACTACAATATTTCAGATTTAAAGCGGCCTGACTTTGATTGCAGGACAGTTCTACTGATAGGAAAGCCAGAAGGACATAATTGTGGGACAGACTTCCCATTTTTAAAAGTTTGTTTGTTCTATATTACATGCAGATTACAGAAATGTTTTATGTTACACAGTTTGCCAGACTGCATTTTATTCGCTGAAGGGAACTGAACTGTGAAAATAAATTGCTGAAAGTGTGCAAAGGCTCCTGCTCAATTGCTTGGAGAATACACTACCNGCCAAAAAATTAAGAGGCATAATTAATTCAGACATGCTTCAGGATAGTTCTAACACGTGCTCTTTGTTCTCAAGCTTTTTGTTCTATTTGACACAGTTGCTAGGATGTTACTGGAAAATAATACATACAGAGATCATTATTACTGGGTTCTGTGGGTGTGACATCATATTACTTCATGAATTTCTTTTCTTCTTCAGACCCTGATAATTCTGCCAAGATTGGTGTGATCCCAGCCTCCCACATCAACATATTTTTATAAGGTGGAATGAATGAATGAATGAATGAATGAATGAATGAATGAATGAATGAATGAATGAGAGTCT
>VYZS01050957.1:40547-50956 GCA_013400695.1 Neodrepanis coruscans | reverse complement strand
TTAACAACGGGGACATGTTTCAGTTAATGTAACACTCTTAAATCTGAAAACTGCTAAAATATAAACAACATGGATTTTTTTTTTCCCAACTGTAAGCATTCAGTTGCTGGGGAAGCCAACCTCAACAACTCCAAGTAATAAGAACATATTCTTCTAAGACAGTACTGATGTATTACAAATTGGTTTAGAAACCTGCTACCTTTTTCATTGCATGAGACATCCAGGGCATTTTATGAACACACCCCTGGGAAACTTGGCAGAAGCTTGAGAAGCAAACAGAACGTTACTTGGAAAACATTAATGAACTATAACATCTGCTGTTTGATCCCAAGATAAACTTTCAGCAGCATCCACCCTCAAGTCTTCTAGTGCTGCCAGCAGATGACAGGCAGGATTTTCTCAGGTGGAGGTGCCAGGTGGTCCAGGTGTGCTGAGGGAGAAGAAGGGCTGGCCTGCACCCACCATACTCTCAGTGCTAAGCCTTCAATAGCTAAGCAGGCTGGTGCCAGGATGCACTCATCAAGGCTGGTGGGGCCATGCTGTTATGGCTGCTGCAACTGAGGTGTCTTTTCTGTGGTGTAGCCACAAGTCCAACCATGTCTGACCTGGTGCAGCCTAAACCTCAGGAAAGAAATGACAGGGTTTCCTTCTTGCCTGAAGTCATATTCCATGGGACTGTACCTTAAAGATGCCGTTTTACATGGTTCACAAGGCTTAGGCATGGAAGCAAAACTTCAATTTTGTACAAAAACTAGAGAGTCTATGGGAAGAAACCTGAAATTTGGGAGACCACACTGTACTTGTGGCTCAGCGGTAGTGGAGCTAGACTAGTATATAAAGAGAAAAGTATTAGCAGTAGCCCTGCAGCTTCCTTTGTGCCTCCCAGCCATCCAAAGCCAATGTACAAACAAGAAGTCTGCCATAATAAATAAATCTTAGATGGACAAAGCCCTGGAAGAGTTCAGGCTGGCACTTCACCCTCATAGGCCGATGATCTGCTAGTAAGCTACACAAGTACTGTTCCAGTTCCTAAATTCCACCATGTAATATCTTGTCAGTATTGTCCTACAGATAGAGGGGGGAATGCTAGGGAAATTGGATAGAAACCACGTGTTCAATTGTTTTTGCAACTCTTTTATCAAGGACTTCAGTTTTCACTGTGAAGCAGAGGAATCTTCTACGTGCAATTGGATGTGCCATTCACACTAGATAATGGTCTCCTTAGCTCATTACTTAAGGGCCTGTATGCTGTATCACATNAATATCTTGTCAGTATTGTCCTACAGATAGAGGGGGAAATGCTAGGGAAATTGGATAGAAACCACGTGTTTAATTGTTTTTGCAACTCTTTTATCAAGGACTTCAGTTTTCACTGTGAAGCAGAGGAATCTTCTACGTGCAATTGGATGTGCCATTCACACTAGATAATGGTCTCCTTAGCTCATTACTTAAGGGCCTGTATGCTGTATCACATACCTGATGCCTTTCAGCTTGGAAGCTGCCTCTTTAACCATGTACTATCTCCCACAGTTTTTAAGCAAGATGTATTCCTGTAAAATCCACCTAAACTAACACAGAGGATGCCACCCCAGAAATATGTATACATTTGACTTCCAAAATGGTCTTACAGAAGTAAAGAGCTGGTTTAAAGCAAACATGTTTTGCCTCTGCAAAGCTCATCAGTGGATAGTAAGTCAATGCATTTTCATTGCCACTTGGTGTCCCCAAACCTATTAGCAGTGAGTGTCAGTCACACAAGCTTGGCAGGACAGGTACAAGCTGGATGCATAAATGTGATCTGATGCTTATATTTTGTTTTGCCAAAGGACTGTGCTGACACCACTAATCTCACGATGTGTGCTCAGCCTACACCTCCCGCAGAGGTTGCTATCTGCAAGAGTTACACAATGCCTTTGCATTGCACAGCCTGTTCCTAGGTCCACCAGGCCTCCAGAGGATGGGGAAATCCCTAAATGCCAGGAACGCCTGGGCTTTCGTGTTACAGGCCCAAAAAGAAAGCTCAGCCTTAGAGCACTCCGTTCTCCTTGCCCATCTATACTACAGACCTGGTTAGAACAGTTTTATCATCTCTGGGAGTAATCCTTAAGAGGTTGATGCATTTTATGACAGGGATGACTGCTAATGAAAATCCCTAAGCTTCCCCCTTTCTACCATTTCCCAGGATCTGCATTTGCTCTCTGCATAGCTTCAAAACATTGTAATGCCTGTGTCCTCAGTGCTCTGAACACCAGGAAAGCGTGCAGCAGGGCCAGCGCTCCCGCACTTAACAAGCATTCGGGCTCCAAATTCCACAACAAGTCTCACGTATCACACTTCCCTCAAGAATGTGAGTAGGCAAGTTGGCCAGACAGCTCTGGCATTTGGACATGGGTATGGCCTGATCGACAGCTGAATGGAGTCAGAGAGACTCTGTTCATTACAACCAGTTGTAGAATCTGAGCCTGTGCTGCACAGACTTAATACCATGTTTGCAGTGATCACCCTCATTGGTATTAGTATTATCTCCACATACCCACAGTGACTAATTATCCATTCTGAAAAATACCACTAAGTGTGCATCTCATCTTGGTGAATTGTTGAAGCTCCCTGGCTCTGATCTATGCTCTTCCACCCCAAAAAACTCCCAAATCAGCTGGAGCTACCTGGTGGCTGGGGCAGGGAGACATAAGTCAGCCCTTCAGGCTCTCCTTTCTTCTCTGAGTTTCTAAAGGGCCACAATCTGCCTTCCATTTCTCATGACAGACATGCATATCTACATGTAAATGGAAGCATTAAGTAGTAGCCATAAAGTAAAAGAGAGCAGGAGGGAGGATTCCCTTCTGCTGGGTTATTTTTTTTATCCGGCAGGTTCACTCTGTATTTTCAGTCTGCCTTCACTCTGGTTCTAGCACTTCTCTTTCTCCTGCTCCTCCCCTATCCACAGTGACAGAAAAGGCTTAAAAAATAATTTGTGACTGTAAATGATCAGGAGGTCTACATGTAACATGCTTTTGTGGTGGCTGAATTGCAAGTTGAATGTGCTCTTTTAATACAGTAAACTTCAAAACAAAATCACAGGTGCTGTAAAGCCTATAATTTTCTATAAGGCCATATTAATATTTTATATCACTATCATCTCTGAGCATTCTTAGCTGACTTGTTATCTTGCACAATCTGGAAGGAGCAGTTTGGCAATAAGACATATCAATGGGGGCAATGTGAAACAATACTTCAGCAAGGGGTGTTGCACTCATAATGCAAATGAGTCTCTTGACCTTGAACTTCCCCAAGTGTGTGGTGTCACTGAGTGGGTTCATGACAGTGTAACACTACACACACAGTAGGGCTGTGGAGGTGGCTGAACAGAAATAATCTGTCCTATATATTCTTTATGCACAGAAGCCTTCCTTGTAATTACTAAGCATGCAGCATTTTTAGGGCAGCCTTGGCTCCAAAATATGCTATTCTGAGATAACACAATATGACTCAACACAGTACATGAGACAGAGGGTGACATGTGCAGGTAAGTTGTCAAAACAGATGACAGATGGAGTTGTGTTAAAAAACACTCAAGATATTTGCTTCTTAGCTTTCCCCCAACATGCATCTCCCACACAGTTTTAAAAATTTACCTTGAAGTGCTTCTACATAATCTAATGTGATGAAAGAGAGAGAACAAGAGTGAAAGAACGAATTGCAGAGTTGTTAGAGATAATATGCGACATATAGCAGATACCAGCACACAGCAAATAGCCCTGTTTGCTGACAACCTATATTGCTTTGGAATACTTTGGCACAAATTGCCTATACATGCATGATGCATATTTTCTCCTTTTTCTTACAGCTCTAGTGATTTGAAAGGTAAACTCCCCAGTGATCAAGGAAAATGAAATAAATCAGTTCATTACAACAGTACCAGATTTGGCACAGATCAGCAATGTATGTTTTGTTGTAGGACACACTGTCCTTCCACCCTTTAAAAAGAAGTGACATTACCTCCTGTTTATCTGATTGACAAGATAGATATATATATAACATGAATAAACTGTACTCCACTGTCAAAAGTGTCAAAGACAGATGGATGCTCTTCTGCACTTCTTCATGTCTAGAAAATAAGTACTTTGTAATGGGACGTAACATCTCCCAATACTGTTAGTCCCTGTAATCGATCATTATTTGTTCTGCAGAAGCAACTGATACTGTAACAAACTCCATCTAGACAGGCATCAGCGAAGCAACTGGCAGAGTATCAAGGCCTGAAATAGTTCAAAATACTTCAGTTAGAGGAATTTAGAGGGTTTATCAAAAGCTCTTTTTCATCATACATTTATTACTTTATTTATAACTATAAAAAAGAAGATACCCAGCCCAGGATATTTATGCATTTCAGTACAAATTTGCATCTACTAATGTCTCATGCATTTATATATTTGAAAGTGGGGGTTAGGGAAAGTAGTATGTCCCTCTAAATAATCTATCAGCTCTTTGCTGGTTCTCACACTGTACTGTATTTTGGGCTACACATCGGTGCAGTAGTGGAAGCAGCCTTGCTTAGTAGCTACATTTACGACCAGGGCTATTTAGAGCCTGTTTGTATATAAAAAAATAACAACAAAAATTACAACCTAATTTAGAAGCACAGCAAGATGGAAAGTCTATTGCCATTCAGGAGACGAAACATAGATGTAAACCTCTAAGTTTAGTAAGCAAAAGAAGTTGACTTTGGAAAGAAATGTTGTACCTCAAGGAAACTGTACGTACTTGACACTGAGAGAAACAAAGAGCCAAAGCAAAGGATTTTAGTAAAGTCTGTGTGTTGCTTTCCAAGTGTATCTGTCTGTTCATCCTCATGCTACCCCTTCTAATACAAACCCTCTGTAGTCATCCTAATACAAAATAATCTAGGCAGGGTTTATTAGCTCATGTTCAATTTTATGCTGACCACACCTTTCTGCACTGCACTGTGTGGCATCTGGTTGGCTTGATTAAGGGATGATGTAACCATCCAGTCATTCCTCCATCAATGAGTGGTCAGAAAAGGCAAAATACTGTATGGTTTGATGGATCCTGCTTGTAGAGTGTAGAAAATTACCTGTTCCCAAAGCCACTGACAATAGTTGCTGTCAGTGAACTCTTGCCGCTACAAGTAGAAGCAAGAGGGAAAATACTGCAATATAATTTCTGGTATGTGGCTAGATTACGGAAAATAACAAACATGGCAGAGACCTGTGAGTATTCATTGTGCAAAATGAAGCAATCATAGAGCAATTGCTGGGGGTTTGATATAATCCCATTCCTGCACGCTTCTGTTACAGAGTGTGTGACTGACGAAAGTCCAGGAGGCAGGAAGGAAAAGGCAGTTTGTGCAACATCTGTCAGGCTCCCATATGGCAAGTTCCAAACTCACTATTGCCTGATGACAGCATGCAGATTAGGGCATCAGTGTGGTTGAACTGGAACTGATCTTTCACTGACTTTTGAATAACTTCATGGCATGGATTAAGAGGGGCGTGAAATTCATCTTCACATTACTGTTGGTCCCTTGCCCATAAAAGTTATTCCAAACTTAAGAGCATGAACAAAGGGTATTTTGAAAACACACATAAGGAATTGAAACTATTTTGAGCTTTTATTTATATCATTCACACTCAGTATAGTGCTAGATGCTTAATTCAGTGCTTTTGTAACTCTGGATCCTTATTGTACCTTGTATAAACATATCCTTCAAGCCTTGGGTAAGACTACCAGTAGCAATTTCCCATCCTTGTAGCACTGAGTCCCTAGCCCTTAAACAATTGTTTCCATCTATTTAGCTCAGAGCATTCACAAGGGCTGGGAAATGTTCACCACCTCAATTAGGGAAACCAAAGAGTAGAAAGGTAATTGGGAAACCAAGTACCCTGGTTCCTGCACCCAAAGCGAGTTATTTTTATGGACAGTCTGAGGTACTGACCCCAAACCATGATAATGTAAAAGCTATTTACATCTCATGTTACATCTACACTTTTAGTAAGACTGAGCAATCTGCAACATCCAGCAGGGGTGTGCAAAACTCGCTTGTCACCACACATGTTTACCTCAATCTTTCATTTAACTTTCCCTTGCCTGTGAGATTGATAACTGGTATTTGTGCCGGTCCCAGGGACTGGAGTTGCACAATGCTATGTCAGCCAGAGACAGGCAAGCTTGCTGGGCATCATTTGGTACTCAATGAAACTTTGTAAGTTGGAAAGTTTCATTTGAACTCGAGCATAACTAAGTTTGTCGTCCCTTAAATAAGGACTGATAGAGAGAGTAAATGGAAGGAGAAGAGAGTAGGGGGAGAAAATACAAGAAAAAAACTAGAGTCTGCAGACCTGCTAGGCCTGTTTGTTTTTTTTTTTCAGGACTCTCCTGTCAAGACTTGCTGACAGATGAGCTCTGTTGAGTCTTACAGTGATGATTTAAGATGTTGCTGCATCCCTTGCTCCCCCCACCCTTCTACTAGAGGTTACAGCCCACAAACCAGGATTGGCAGAAAAGAATATTTTCCTCTGTCTTGGCCATTTCAGTTTAAATTCTGGCATATTACCTTAACATATTTTGATGCAAGGCAAAGAAGGATGGCACTGTAAGTACTATAGAGGTCACCTAGTTCATGCTTCTGCCTGAAGGCTGGATCAACTGTTCTGTGTCACACCTGACAGGTATTTGTCTGGCATCTTCTTAAACACCCCCAGTGTTGGAGATACTACAGCCTACGTGATCCATGCAGCTAATGAGAATTTTGAGAAGTACAGGGCCTGCAGCAGGCTCGCACAACAGCCCACCAGTTTAAACCCCCCCTTCCTTTTGCTATAGCAGCTATAGCTTTTCAACCTTTTTCAACAAATTTCCTAGATTTCAGATGCATATAGCATGTGGGATGATGTCAAAAGCCTTACTAAAACACTGTAGGTCTAGTCCCCTTGAGAAAGACACCACATGCTGCAGCCCCGTGATGTGATTTTCATTCTGAAGCTCTGTGACTACCGTAGTTTCTCATAGAAATTACAAGGAAATTCATTAGGGTGCTGACGTCTTGGTTGCATCACATTTTCTGCATTGGTCTGTCTAACTGTATCCCACTACACTTACAAATCACTAATCTTTCATCTTAAAGCTACATTCCTCTCCTCCTCCTAGTTCTTGAACTGAAAAAAAAAATTGTTATTTAGCTAAACTGATTTTTTACTATCCTTCCTCTCTTTTTGTTTGCACAGGAACACTTTGCACTTGTTTGTTCCTTTTGAAAGATCTCCTAGATCTGTTTAACACTTTTTCCTTGAGCAAGATTTCATGGCTATGCTGATGTTTACCTTCCTAAAACTGTACTTTGAGGCTACATGAAAAAAAGACAGTTCCTGTCTCTTGGATATAACCCATGAAGCTGCTCTTTTCCACGTCCTCCACACAGGAAAAGTTTTAGTATCTTTCAGTAAGTACCTAAACCACCTGCTTCCTTCATTCTTCAATGATTGTCTAAGTGTCTTACTTCTCTCTCTGTTTATGACAGAGAAGGTGCTCTAGATGAGTTAACTGACTGTTCACAGAGAAACTTATATCTTGGATCTTCCTGGTTGCCATTGCAGGCTCACATGGCAACTGCATCTAGATCCTTTTTCCCCCTGGCAACTTTTAACAGGTCTTTCACTCTCTAACCTGGCCCCCAAAGCGCCGTGTGAGCCCTTGAGACCCAACACATCAAATCTCCCCATGCTGCTGCACAGTGTAAGCTGAAGTGCCGACACATGCTTCACCTTGCCAGCTCTCTGGGTAACCTGGAGCAGGAGGGCAGCCACAAGCTGCTGGGCAGCTGGAAGGGGTGGGGAAATGAATCAGGGGACTTGCATCCCTTGCTCTGTAAAAAACAGAGGGTTCTTTGAAATTAAATCTTCCTTGACAAAGTTTAGGTTAAATTACAGGAGTGAGATTTTGTCAAGAACAGCAAATAGAGTCAGGTTCCCATGCAGCACTTCACACCTGTGCTTCAAAAGCATGTGGAGAAAGCAGGGGGATAGGAGGGTGGAGGGCTGGCAGAGCCTGGGCATGACTCCTTCCTAAGGAAACGTGTTTCTTCCCTAGGAGATACATACCCAACCCTGCACTCAGCTCCATCTCCTTTAAAGACCTGTATTCAGGGCCACACTGAGGACTTTCTGTTGCCTCCATAAGGAGACCTTTAACAGTATCATAGAAGTGTCCTCTCTCTGGGATCCACCTAATGTTCAGAAGGGGCAGTCCATGTTTTTTTCTCAGGCTCTGGCAGCTGCTCAGGTGGTTTCTGGGTATTTTGTGCTGCCACATTGTGGGTTTTTTATTAAATGCCAAACAGAATTCACGTTCCCTGACAGACAAACTAAAATGAGCTCTTGAAGTATTGGTATGCACAACAAAACTTTTACGTCACCATTAGCAAAGCAGAATATTTCTATTCCCATTATTTCAAGTTGAATAATTTAATGTTCACCCTTTTAAAATTTACCACTTTTAAATTAAAAACTCATTAAAATATTTCAATAACAGTTAGTATTAGCATAGCAATAAGACATACCAAGTGGGCATTACCAGGAGATAATTGACCTGATCTGTAAATTGGTGCCCTTGGCTTTACCTCTGGATGTCAATCAATTAAAGCAGTCAATCATCCCAGAGTAGTGCCTGCCTCAGCAGGTCTTATTGCTTAATCATATAACTGTTGAGCTAATACCATTCATATTTCTGGACAAAAAATCCCGCTAGGAATTCCCATTCATTATCACATCAAAATTAACAAGATCTTGAAATGCATATTATATTATTCATAGCATAATACTCTGCCAAATGGAAAACATAAAAATATATTTCCCCCTCTTTCCATTTTTTTTAAAGCATGCAGTTGTTAATTAGCCATTCTTTAGAATGATCAAGTAATTGAGATACAGGTTTTAGATCAGGTTCACAGGGAGTATGTGGTCAAGTTAATGAGTCATGAAGAGAGTAAAATGTCACTGTATAGAAAACTGACTTTTGCTCAGCTGATATTAATTGCAGTGGCACTGATGAAGTCAATAGCTCTATGCCAATTTACTCCAGGTGAAGATCAGGCCTTATGTTTACAAGAGTGTAGACTTTAGTGAATGACTTTTGATCTTCTATATATTGAAATTTAGTACATGTAATTTTTTTAACTCTTAAGATTCTGCCTAAAAGCCTTTACTTGCATGTATTGTTCTACTTAAACTAATGACTTGGCAAAATATCACATGAATAGAGAATTAAGTGGATCTGCCTCTGCCAGTTAAAGCTAACACATTCAGACCCTTTGTAAGTTGAAAGCTGACTATATATATTAGAAAAATCCTTGCCTTCAGGACAGTTGTGCAAGTAAATGGAGCACAGACCTCAGTCCTGCACATATTTATTCATGTATATTGCCTGCTGGAAGGGGCTTGTGAATGTCGAGCTTAGCACATACATACACACTACCAGGATGAGGACCCAGCTTTCTTTTTTTAGATTCACGGACATAAATGTGTCTGATTTTGAACATTAAAAAGGATGTAAGTCAAATATGCTTGATCATTATTGAAATGCTGAAAAGCTATCATTTTGAAAGGAAGTGTCTTGCTATTTTCTCCATAATGAAGTATCAGACACAACATTATTAATGATAACTGCATCTGGATTGTGCATTCAACCAAGATAAGAGTCAACATGTTTGGTAACATCAAAGAAAACCTGATACCTTAAGTATAAGAAGATTAGTATTTACAGTGATCAGTAGGGTTGGCAGTTCCAAGAATTTGAACAGACGATGCCAGGAGGGACAATTAGTAATAAATTGGCACTGGGATTCTCTCCTGTGNATGAACAACAAGTGTACACCAGAGGTAACGCAAAGCACATGCTAGAAAATTCCTTTTTCATTTAAGGCTAAAAGTCAATCAGTTGGCAAATATATAAGCATTGATTCTTCTGTCCCTGTCTCCTCAAATATAAAAGTCAAACTATAATGACCAGGTGTGTCACTGTGAAAGCTAGAAGCCTCTAAAAACACTGTCTGCACTATTAGCAAGCCATATGTATTTCCTAACCCCTCCTTTCATTTAGGTCAACATTGTCAAAGTTTTTCAGTGCAAACCTCTTCATAACAAAAATTATAAAAAAGTTCATGAGGTTAATGTAGTATGGATGCAGAGAGGATCACTAGTCCCTACAACAATTCTGCATTGGAGAAATGACGTATATAGTTGCTTTTAATGTAATTTGCAGACAGAAACAAGGAGATGAGTAGTTTGGAAAAGCATTGTAATTTAAAAAATTTCATGTTAGATAAATATTTAAAAAATACTGCATGAAGAGCCTATTGATGTTTCCTCTTTCACTGGCAACCGAGCATGGAGATCAGG
>VYZS01050957.1:7504-17565 GCA_013400695.1 Neodrepanis coruscans | reverse complement strand
CCTCCATGACATCTAGAAATGGATCTTATAAGTGCTTTTGATTTATTTTCAAAAACTGCTTTAAGGGAAGAACATGAATCCATACACAATAGAGCAGAAAAAGGAGAATTCACTTTTTGGCAATAGCTGACATCGCTGCTGGAGAAGCCTGGTGATGGGGCCATTAGGCAGAGACCNCTTTTTTTTTTTTTCTGCACTAATATCAGAGCTTTGTGGAACAGAGAAAATGGGCAGAGGGAGTCCAAAATAAAGCCATCCTGCAGCACAAGGTGATGTGGCCTAAATTTCTTCCATTTTCCTTACAGAAAAACACTGAAAAGTTTTCCAAATTCAAAATGTTACAGTTCATATCAAGAGATCATAGTTGTATGTAAGGCAATGGTCTCTTGGAGAAAGAGGACAGCACCATCATACTTGAGCTCAGTTTTTGTTGTGCCTTGATGAAGTATTTTAAGGTTCATTCAATTCACAGTGAAACACCTGAACTGACCGAGAGGGCGTGAGGCACTGTAATCACAGAATTTCCTGTGGTAAATTTGCAGTGAAGATAACTTAGCCTCCTCTCAGTTTTCAAGTGTTTATATCCATGTCCCAGTATAAAGAAGATACAAGAAACCAACAAAAAAACCCACTGGTGTAGAAAGGCAGCAGTATGAAGTTTACAAGTAAATCAAGTAATCTTATCGCCGCGTATCTATGTGCTCCTGCATCTGTGCTTTATCTGTAACTTTTCACAATTGCAGGAAAAAATATAGGCTTGGTCTAGTTGGAGGCACTGGTTTATCTCGGCTCCTGACCCTTTAATTTGTCATGTAGCCAGCTTCCCCTTGGTGAGAATGTTTCTGGCACTCCAAGTCTGCAGTTAACTTAATAAGGAATGTAAGCACAGTTAGATAAATTAATTTCAAGGTCAAGCACACTGACAATGGAAAATGGATGCAAGTGCAGGTAATAGAGGAAAATTCGCATGCATACTGATACACTGTTAAAGGCAGATGTTACTAGATAATTTAATCTCAAACGTAACTGATGTTTTCAGTTGCCCTTTTCCATTAAAAGAATTGTAGCAGATGCAAAAATCAAAGATTATTCAAAGAATTAAGATATGAAAAGCATGTTAGATCACTAAACTCCAATTAGTTAAATTAAATTGTATACCATTATCTACCTGTAGTTTTATTGGTAGCCAGCATTAGCACTCAGCTTGAGCAATAATAAAATTAGAGAATAACACTTTAATTGAATTGCACTTAAAAGGATCATGCTGACAAATGTGATTGTATCTGGCTGTAATGCACACCTTTTCCAACGATCATTAAATCCAATGAAATGAAAGTCACAGGATGTTGACAGCTCTCTGAAATAATCTGTGAACCGTGCTGTATCTTGCAGTTCCTAATCAATTTAGAGAAGCCTCATTAAGGCTCTGCAGCTAAAGAACACTTAAAAATCAAAACAAATTACAACATGTTATGGATAACTAGCTAATCATATCGATACAACAAGGATGTATTGTGTTGCAACAATTCATTTCCTTTGTAAGAAGTGTTTGCCACAGATGATTTAGGAATTGTTATTCATAACTGTGATCAACCAGCCCTAATGTCAAGTTTTTAACTCTTTGCTCATAATAAACATTTCTTATGCTGTGTCTTCACTGTATTCTAGATCTAATACTGGACTCTATGATTACATGTCTGTTAATTATTTGTCTGTCTGTGTGTATATTTGTTTCTCTCCTGTGCTGTTTTCACCTCTCTCTGGAGCATGCAGAAACAATGATGTGTGATTCTGGAAACAAATTAGACATTATCAGATACCCATGTGAATATTTTTCAGCAATTTTTGTTCCCCATGAGTAAGTACTTTGTTGCCAGATTATTTAACAGCCAATAACTCACACTCATTCTCTCCTACCTTTGGTGGCTGTTTCCTTTTTATATGGCAGCTAATACAAAATAGTGTACCTTGATGTAACACTTACACATAAGCAATTTGAGCTGGGTAATTTAGCAGATTAATGAGACCAGCCAACAGGCATTTAAAACTGAGACATATCTGTGGCACTCGTTCTTGATCTACTTAGTCAACATGGACTTGGCCAGTCACCTTTCCCAGTGGACTCTTCCCAGCCACATGATAAATCAGTCTTACTCAAATATTTCTTTTTAAAGATTCCCGCTCAACCTTAGTTGATAAAAGTGCCAGGCATCACATAGAGTGCATGGAACCAGAGACAAGCTCTTTCCTCTAACATGGACATTATATTTAGTCACTTACTCTTGCTGTTGATTAATGTTCTTTTAGCTTTGAGCCTTTAAAGGATTGTTATAGTGTGACTTCTGCTCTCAACAAAGCATAAAATTGGATATAACACCAAAGAGACACTACATAATACCATCCTGTTTTCTGTCCATTGGTCTGATTTGCATGGACCACTCCAGACTGACATGGGAACAGAGTTTAAAATGCAACAGTAGATTAAGACAGAATATGATACTGATGTTAAATACAATTTATAAAGCAGAGCTTAAGACATCTGGGAATATGGCTGTTTCTTCTGCTCTCTTTCTGCATGAAAAGCAGAGGAGGATTCCAGACAAAATATGCATTTCTACACCATATTTAAAACAGTTTTTAATACTTGCCCAAGGTATACAAAGTGGCTAATACACTCATTGCATACTGCTCAGCAAAGGAATTAGTGAGTCCCTAAATATTTGAGAGGGGGTTAGAGATTTAAACATAAAAACAACAGATCCAATAAATTACAAGATGTCTAACACCAGTAAAGTTTATGTTATTGGCATCATGGGAGAGCCTAGAAGGCCAGTTGTGCCAGAACCATTTTGTAAACAGCAAAAAGCAGAAACAGATACAACTCAAACATCTCCTGATATTCTTCTCCAGAACTTCAAGGAGGGTTTGGACCACCAAAAGAAAAAGACCCTTAGCTCTAAGGATCTGATCCAGCTTTCAGCAGCTCTCACTGCTGTAACTCCCTTCTGCAGAGGGATGCATGTTTGCCTCCCTGCAGCATGAAGAAGATGAGCCTTTCAACATGTTACTCAGCAGCTGAGTGCGTGAGTTCACCCTTGGAAACTATTTTCTTGGCCCCCGACCACTGTGGCTACCGCAGTGGCTACTTGCTCTGATGAGTCTCACCTCCTGATCTCCTTTGGCATAACACATTATGCACACATTTCCATAATCTGGCAGATGTAGGGCTTCATCCTGCTCTTACTCTTACTTCTGACAGCCAGGATAAACACCATTAACTGAATTAAAGTCATGACACAGCAATCAGAAACAACACACATTTGTGGTTCCCCTTGAGGTAACAAAAAATAACTAATGTACACGTGCAATTTCCTTTTAACAAGAAATTTCATCAGGCTATTTCTACTTTGAACCAAAACCCAGCACGTGTATCAAATGGCAATAACTCTGAACCGCTCTCAAAATGGAAAGACTGGATCCAGTAACAATTGGAACTGTGAATATTCTTATGAACAGGAATCCTGTCAATAATTCAAGGCATGTATTAGAGAGGGAATGATGACTATGCCTGCCAGAAAATATATTTTAAAAAATGCTGCTGGGCCCCTGGGACTTTCTGTCATTCAAGTCCCTGTTATCACCAATATTGTGCCATGCATGCACCTCCCACGGGTGCCTCTCTGCCTGAACCCGATGACAATGACTTTGGGTTTTTTCAGATTCAACGGGAAGCCCAGACGGGCAGGCTGTGTAATGCCTCCCTCCAAAGAAGGGTTGTACCTACCAAAGGCATTTCTGTCCTTTTCCAGTGTTTGTGTACCCCAGAATTAGCAGCTGTTTAGCAGATGGACCAGGTGGAATTCAGCATGTGCATAAAATGTCTTTCCATATGGATGATTTTGGTTCAAAAAAAGGCTGAGTTATGACATCTACAAGTCCTTGACTGTTATACAGTGCCAGTTCTAAGTGCAAAGTCTAAACACAAATCAGCACTTCAGCAACCAGTACTGCCAAACACAAATTTTCACAACCCTTACATAATAATAAGCAACAAGAAAGGATTTTGACATTTATTTCTGCATTCTCACAGACTGGTTCTGTCAAAACACTAAGTGTTCACCCTAATCACAATCTGAAATCCATCTTTGCAACTATGAGTTCTAATAATTTTATTTTATATATGGAGGCGCTAACACATTTTCACCTATTTTCCAGAAATAATAGTACTAAGAAAATTACCAAATAGTCACAGATTCCCACTAAGACCCCTGCAGCTGGTAATGCTGAACAATTCTAGAGCTGCAATGTAAGCTAGGCCTTGGTTCCATGTTTGCCTCTGGCTGACCTGGCAAATTTATGCATCTGGAAAACCAGACTAATATAAGCCATCCATTTCAGGAGATGGGCTGTGTGCTCTCCATGCCTCCCTGTACACAACACAGATGGTGCTAGATGCCATTTAAAACTCAAATCCATTTGTAACACCCATAATTTAGCACAGAACTGCTCTAAACTGTTTACAACTTTTCTCTGAGAAAAACCTTCCCTATGAAGGGGTTAAAAAACCATATGTCTGTGAAATATAATCATACACATTTTTCATATTCCACAATTTCCTTCTCTCTCTCACCCAACTCATTTCCAACATATTCCATCTCATATCCACTCTCAGTGCCCAATTACCATCCTTCTGAAGTTATTTTACTGCTTAAATGATGCTGGAATAATGTTAACAAGATTTTTTTTTTTTGATTGTCAGACTACACTTCACATGTGAATCAAAATTGCATTAAGGGTCTGATCCTGCCACCCTTGAAATCAATTGTGGTTTCATTCAGTGAAACCAAAAGGTCTCACTCTTAGTGAGCCGTAACTCCAGGACTTGTGACCATTTATTATTCATAAGTACAGTCTGGGACAGGCTGATAAATGACCCCTAACCATCCCACTCAATTTCAAAAGAACCAGAGCGGACTGATTAATGGCTTCAGCAATTTTAAGTCTTGCTAACCTTACCTTTACAGAGATAGGGAGATGCCTGATGGTATAATATTTATATAACAAAGCAATTATCTCTGTAATATGGATTGTTTCAGGATGCATTCACTCCAGTTCAGTGTAGTGGGGCTATGGAAGACATTATCTGACATAGCATGTAAAATTGATAAATGGAGGTTTGCACTGTCCAGCTTGCCTACAAAATACAAGAAGAGACAACCTGCATGACAAACTTTGCACAAACCAGAGTACAGGCAGGGTACAGAGGGCTAGGCCTAGACAGAATTTCTGTTCCTTTGATTTCAGATGGGGGATCGTTTTAAAACAGCAAGAAATGGTGACATTGCTGACCAGGATGCAAAAATACCTGCTTAAAACTTACAAAGAAGTAAATAGCCTGAAACAACTGCACCATCCATACCTCAGCCAATAAAAGCCTGAATCCACAGCACACCTATCAGTCTAAGTGGCCAATGAAATGTCCTGAATGAGGTTGAAGGAATCCAATAAAGTCACAAAATTACTGGTGAGAGGCCATAACTCAAAAAGACACGAATGCAGAAGTCAATGAGTAAGAGAAGCCTCCAGGGACTCAAATAGGCTGCAAAGAGGAGATTACTAAATTAAGTAAAAGAGGGGGAAAGCAAAGAAAAAAAGCTCTGCTCTGTAGAGGACAGCAAAGCACTACTGTTAAGAGCATCCAAGGAGGAAAGAGAACTGAACAAAAAGCAGGAGCTGGAATACCCCATACTTGGCTGTAGGAGAAAGGCCATTATCACTTGTTAATATCTGGGTAGTGACATGGGGCAGCATCAGCTTTCAGCACAGGTGGGATGGTGCTCCAACAGACCACAGGGTGGCCATGGCCCTGCCTCTTGCCATGGAGTGGGGACTGCAGGGAGGGGGCAGCATTCCCTGGCTAAAGTTTCCTATTCTTTCTGCCTGCATTACCTGAAAAACTTTCAGCTGGCTCTGAAAAGATGGTGCCTTTCTGTCATTGGTGCATTTTCTGTCTGGGGAGTAGGGAATAGCTGGTCCAGCTCTCTGAGAGACACCTTTCCACGTGTTCCCACCCCTCACACCCCTTGGGAGTGAAGAAGGTAACAGTGGTGACCTACTTCCAGTTGTCTTCTTCAAGGAAGCTGTCTCATCAAAAGCTCTCCATGACCTCAGTTCAGTCTCAGAAATCCAAACAAAGCAGAAATGTAAGATGCAAAATAGTGGGCAGGTTGCTCTGAATGTCTGTGAGTGGTTGAAAGTCACCTGAGTAAACTGGGCCCATTAAGAGATGAATGAAATGGTACACCGATTTCACAGACTGTCTTGGGAAATACTGCAAGAAGAAACTGCATCTCTTTCTACAGGTAGAGCCCTGCAGACAAAGAGCACTTCACACTCCATGACCTCCATGTTGGAACGACATCTAACACAACAGAAGTTGCAGCGAAGCGGGTCATTTCAGAATTGTAGCAAACCTGATAAAAATTAACAGTCCTGGATTTATGGCAGAGAATTAGTGACAGTAAATCAAAGAGGATAGGTGGAATGATAAAAACAGAACATTCAGGAAAGAAACTCAAATACTCTTTTGAGCAATCTCAGCTGTAAACTAACACACACCAGCTGTTACAAGGTGCAAACTGAAAGTCTTGGGTAGACCAACATCTTGACCAGTTCTATTCAGCTATAACAGGCTCCACCTGAGAAGTGTGCCAGTAGATGGTGTGTTCATTTTAACCAAGTAGTTACCTGAACATAACTAGAGTTCCCTTTAGCAATGCTGCTTTGTTTTGAGCTCATATTGCTTGCTGAACATGCTTGAATTTTACCTCCTGAAGTTTTCCCTCTCCTATTGCATCCCCTTGTGAAATGTCACAAAGAAGATTAGTGTGGCCAACGTGATAGGAACATTCAGATCATTGAGTGCAATATGTTACTCATATTTGCCCTTCAAAGCATTGTGCTTTTGCAGTTAAATATATTCCCATATCAACTTTTATATGATGAGCAATAGAAATACCAGGATCTCTCCTCATATACTGGCACAATACCTCAGCTCCAGGTTTACCTCTGCTGGCTTGTCCAGGTCCTCATTTACCTTAACAAATGTCCATGACTCTAGGAAAGCAGAGGTTAATGGATTTCAGTGTCCTCATGATATGCAGCACTGTTTCAGAGACATCTTGGCTCAGGCTCCAGATCTTGCTTGTTTTTACAGGAGATTATGAGAATTTGTGAGACATCTTTTCATTTGCTTTTATCTTACAATAGCTTGTTCAGCCCCCTTCACAATTAAACTCTAACATTTTTGTGGCTCAAAGTGGCTGCATTTTTTCCTTTTTTTTCTTTTTTTTTCCTTCTTTTTTTTTTTTTTTTTTAAATTGTGTTTTGTGAAACANTTTTTTTTTTTTTTTTAAAGTAGGTTATGTGAAACATGAATGCATTGCATCAATACATCAAGAAGGCTTGGTGTATCTAAGTTCAGGCACCCAGCATTTGAGAGCACTACTCTGCCTCCACCCAGCCATCACATCCACTGATGCGCACAGCTCACCTAGGACTTCTTCAGATAGAGATGAAGGGAAAAGGATTCTTTATCAGAATAACTGGCAACTTATAGGAAGGGGAAACAGAGAAGAGCCAAGAACCAGGAACTCCAGATCTGCTCATCCATGACTGCTGCTTGTCACAACCTGACACATCTCCCACCTGCTAGCCAAACAGGTCCAAAGCATTTCTCTTGACAGTCAAGGTACCAAAGGAGGAACCTACTGACAGTGTATTTATTTTCTTCTCTTCTATCACAAAAGAACAGCCTACTTACCTCTTTATATCAAGCAGTAGTATGACTGGTGCACATTTTAAAGCCCAGACTTCGAGGCTGATTGGTGATCCATGAGAAAAAAAGGTATGTGACTAATTCCATAAGATAATTCATCAACTGATTGTATAAAATTCCTGAGAAGCACCAGCACAAAACTTGAAAGCTAAGGAACATGCTCCTGCAACACACATTCAGAACTTCAAAACACACATACTTGTTGAACTGAAAGGACCAACAACAAAATTATATGCCGAAGCACTGAACTACTTGACTCATAAACAATTAAAGCATTCTTTCAGTGTACATTATATTTTGTACATTTTTTTTTTCTCAAGCAGTATATACAACAAAGTGGATATGCTCACAGGAGTGCTGTCAAGCTCTTAGATTTCTTTTTCTGTAAGTTTTGGTCAGTCTAATTCCCTTGAATTTGGGGAGATATTGGCTGGACTCCCAAACTGAACTGAACTAGATCTCTCAAACTGATTCCAGAGATTAATTCTCTGGAGCTGTAGGGGACTTCATCCCATAAAAAGTGGCACTGGGTTGTATGCTTTTTGCACTCCTAAATTCACCATATTCTCACCCTTAATATCTTGGATTAAAAACAAAGGTGTCTATGTAAGACAAACCTCTCTTATTTCAGACCTACCTCTCCTCCTCTAGCCCTTTCACAAAAGAATTACAATTGCACTCATATATTTTAAGGTTGGTGTCATTCAGCTTTTCAATCTGTTTGGCAAGTCCTATATCTAAAGGTCTGTTGTGAATTTACAGTGAAATGATCAGGCTCTCAAATAGAGCAGCACTCAAGATTTAGTGCTAACAGCTCCACAATTTCTTTTCTTCTAAATGCAAAAACCAATTTTCCTAATGTGGTGTCCAACACAATTCTCACATTTATAACTCTCAGTACCAGAAAATCAGGACAGACTCTGAGTTTTACTCAATTTTCTGGCCACCTGCATAATATTAAGGATTCACTTTTACCTGAAACACGTGAAAGCAATAACCCTATGGCTGCTCCATGTAGTAACAGTTCCAACATGTGAAGAGACATGGGATCACATTGCCAGTGTGTCGTCTTCATTTTACAGCTGATTTAAGTCCCAAAGGCAGCAAGAATGGAAGGATTTGTTCACATGTGGTTACAAAAGATCTTACAAACATGCCTGATGTGATTCAAGGTTAAAAGTGTATCTCTCTTGGATCTGAGAATCCTCTTCAAGTAGGTTTCTCATTCTGTTTACTCTCAAGGAATGTTTTTTAATCAGGTGTAGCAACAAGTAGAATAAAATAGCCTCCGGATCTAGCCTTTAATGCCCGGTTGGAACACACTGGCACTCATGTGCAATTATTTGCCTTTCCTAACTTGAGATACAAAGTGTCCTGTCTGCCAAGAACAGGCCAGCACAGTTATGCCTGTCTTTGCTTGATGCAGACTGATTTTCCACTGTAGATTCATTATGTCATTGGATTCAGTCACGGGAATATTAACATTTTCACACATGTGGTAACTCATTCTGTGAATGCAAAGCTCATTTATTACAGTGATTTCTTCAGAGGCTGAAGTATGCTCATTTTATAATGATGTCTATAAAAAAAAAGACAGATTCTGAACCAGTGAAAGCGTGTAAATTTACCTGAAATCCTAAGTTTATAGCCAAGACTGTTTATTGCTGGTAATTAGTGGTGTTTTGTCCCCACATTTTCCCCCTTTTTTGATGTCTTGAGTAATTTCAAGTATAATGTGACAAGAGAAGCTTGGAGACTTTGTAGCAAAGTGGCTTTTGATTGCTTACTCTGACTTCACTAGTGACTCTTATAAGACTGAGCAATTTAAAGAGAAGGGCCATCTCCAAAGCCGCACTGCAACACTGATATTTGGACTATTGCACTAAAGCCTGAGGAAAGAACCAACTAGAGTCTCTCTCCCTTTATATCACAAGGAAACATAATTTAGACATAAATGTTAACTTAATAATGTTATGCGTTTATTGCAGCATCATAATTAGAACACATTTTTATTTTGTATAATAATAATATTATTATGCTTAGAAAATGCAAACCATTCATGTTTATCGAGTGCTCACCCCATTAATGCTGCTACTTGTAATTCTGTGCACTAAAACATATAGGGGGTTTTAATCAGATATTCACAAATATGTGCAACAAGAGGAAAAAGAAAAGCAATCAGCTTCAGTTCTGAACATATATTTGTAAATTCTTTTCCTTAAAA
>VYZS01050955.1:0-10718 GCA_013400695.1 Neodrepanis coruscans | reverse complement strand
AAAGGACATCTTTTCTTTTCCATTTTCAGCACTAAATCTCTCGGGCTAAAAGGGAGGAAAGGGGGGAGGGGCGCGGTTTTGTAATCCTCTTAAGTTGTTCTCCTCAGTCGGAACTGGCCAGAGGGAAAAGGCTAAGGGGCCCTCAAGACCACACGCTCCCTTCTAAATACCGTGGAGTCTCTTTGCTGGGCCCTGAGAGAGAGAGAGACAAGCACTATTCGCCAGAGCGTCCCTACCCCAAACGAGGGCCCTGGAAGAAATTTATTAATTTGATTTGTCTGTTTTGTACTTTGTTTGTCGGGTTTTGGTGTTTGCGCAAAATAAACTGTGATTGTTTGTGTGTTCTCTTCATTTTTGGGGTGTGTTTGTGACTTCTCTCAGAGTCTCTGCTCGAAAAATCACTGAATTTGTGGTAAAACCACCACACTTTTGTACTCTAATGGGTGTGTGTATATGTATCTGATAGCCTCTCTCCTCTGAGGCTGGTTCCCCTTTCATCTGCTCACCTCCCTGTTGGTTTTTTAAATCATGTATTTCAACATTCACATTGAGTGGTTGTCTGCAGGCCTTGATCCTAAGCACTGGGAAAGCCCAAGGGAAGCTAAGATGGTCTCCTGTTTCAAGAAGCTGAGTGACATCTAGTTTCATGGCTTTCAGTGAAGGGGACCTTGCATATTCCAAGCTGCTCCACCCCTGGCAGGGTCAACTCATATACAATGTGCTGTTCCTTCTGCATGAGGTCAAGGCTGGTTTGCTGAAATTTGGGCCCAGGAGATGCAAGAAGCTAACACTGGAGAGATTTGTAATTTTTTTCCTACTCTCAACTCACTGCAGAAAAAAAAGGCCAACAGTGTAGTGGAGTTTGAGACTTGAAAATGAATCCTGGGCACTGGGATTTATTTTTCTGTGTTGGTTTTATGAGACCAATAGGTGTAGGCCAAATACTGAGGCTGTGTCTGCTCAAGTTTTGATTGCAGTGAGAATGGGCTTGGATAAAACCACAGGAGGACTTATGAATCTGGCCCCATGTAGGGTGTTTAGGGGAGACTGGTTGTCAGCAATTGGGTCAAGCCAACAACTTCTGTCTACTTAAAATAAAGTCATTATTCTCAAACCCGCAGCAGTGCTTGCTCTTGATGACTGCTGCAGTCACTGATTGAAACCAGAATTAGGCAAAGCCTTTCTCAGACCCTGCTTCTAATTTAACTTCCCAGCCTTGTTATTTCTGGCTGTAAATATTTTTATTTTTTCAGCCTGAGAGACAGTTCAAAGTTTTTAGCTGATTGTGCCCAAATTTTCTAGCCAGGAGCCTGTACTGCTTCTTGAACTCGAAAATAATTGCTCCAGCCAGGGATTTCTTCATTATTGAGGACCACTGGAGAAAATGCTCCGTAGGCATTTCAGGGGTAATCATAGACTAACCTGTCCCAGGGTATTTAATCTGTTAGGTCGTATTTAATATTTATATCATGGTAGTATCCAGAGGCCCCAGCAAAGCTCCCAGTAAGATAGAAATTGTAGAAATGCAGATGCTTACACTGAAAGCTAAAAAACATCTATAAAAAGAATATTTAGAAAAAAAAAATAAGCCTAGTAAAGCCGTCACTGTAGCGAATAATCTTATTTACTCATATTAAATTTACTTTATTCATCTGATCAGCAATATCCAGTTTGTGTCTGATCAACTAGCAAAGAAATGGATGTTTCTGTGCAAAACTCCCAGGAAATCTTGCAACGTCAGTTTTTTTGCTGTACTTTTTGATAGCTGCAGTTATTCCCTGTTAAAATGATTAGTACTCTAAATGAATGAGATCACCTACTGAATAAAAGCACAGCCAAGCCACACTCATAACATGATCTCACACAGGCTTGTCTTCAAGAATGCCCCCCTGAGAATTTTCTACAATTGTTCATCCAATTGTTGTATGAAACCTCTGTTCAGAAAGGAAATGTGGCTGACAAAATCAACTAAAAAAAGATCCCCCCGGATGCCAAAAAAAATATTAAAAAGTGTTTGTGCCTGGGTGTTTTAATATATATTCCTTTCTCATCACCGAAAAAGAATCCATTCATTTTAAACAAATCTACATAAAGCTGATTTTTCACACACAAGGGCCATTCATTTATTTCAGAGAGGGCTCATGAGACTAGGTCTTAAATAAGTTATGCTGAGTGTCTTCATGCCCTAGAGCCAAATACAGCAAAATATTCTCTCCTCTTATGGCACCCATGTAGTGTAGCACAGTCTGCACAGATCCAACACCAAAAATGTTTCTGTCTCATCTACAAGGCGAGAAATCAATGTTTTCCAGAAAGGAATGGAGACACTGTGAGAAAACATCCACCAGTTGGAGAGTATTTTGGTGCTAAAAAAGGCAGATGATTCCTTCTCAAATTTTCAGCATTCATCATACACTTGTGAAAAGTCCCTTGTCTGCATAGGTGTCCTTAAATCCAGCAGGTTGCAAGGGACTTGTTGAAATTTCACAGAGGAAGTGTGCAACAGAGAGGGGACTTGAACCAGGTCACCAAATCTCCGGACTAGCTTCACAGTCATGAGTTTGTCCTTCTTCCCGTTTCACTGCCAAGGAGGTCACCAGGAACTCAGACACTACACAGCATTGACTTTCTCTCTCTTTGAAGAAGAACTTTGATCCTTGCAGGCAGACATTTTCTACCCAAGACAGCTCAATGCATTAGCCTGTCCTCTTGCCAGCTCTGTGCAGAGACTAAAGGGAAACTCTGCAGTACAAGACAGAGTGAAACATGAAGATGTGGTTAGAATGGGAAAACATAGGCAATCAGAAAAAAAAAAAAGGGGGGTGGGGGGGGAAGGGGAAGAGAAGACAACAGGGGATAGATTGGAACCAAAAAAAAAGAAGCAGACACTAGATTTGTGGCATGACTTTTGAAAGCTTTTCTCTGAGGACTAAATATACAGTACTACTGACATTTAGAAGTTAACACTCAGAAATGACATTACAGTTGGTCAGCACCTTTGGACAGCACGCGGATATGATGCTGCAAATACCATGCAAAACACCTTATTTACCAATGGATTTTTAACAAGTCCATTTAAGACTTGTATGAGTCACATTGATGAATTAGTATGAAGAGTCAGTTGTAGTGTGAGCAACGACCTTGTACAAAATACCACCAATGATATTGCAGTTCTGAAGCATACAAATGGGTTTTTCATTCTGCTCAGTGGTTTTCTAGGGAAAGATTGTCTCCTCACACTCTCTTAAATGCATATTTTCAAGATATCACTGAAAATCAGGTTTTCTGAGTGCCAATGGCTTTTGAAGATCTCTTCTGTTTTTATTTGGTTATTGGCAGATAAGGTCGACCAAGTGTACCCACACTTTTTTAAAGTTTCTGCCATGTAGAGGTTACCTAGTACTCATCCGGAGTGTCTGACCCCCACAAAACTTACGAACCATATAAATGGGCAGGAACAAAACAGTGACATAGGAGGACCACAGTGCTGCAAGTCTCAAGTCATGTTTGCTTTCCAGGCATAGTCCTGCACAGATAGCAAAAGAGTAAATGGTCATGTTTGGTCTGCTAAACCAAGCAAGGAGATCTCCTAACAGAGGCAACAAAAGGGGCCAGGTGTTTTTTTATTCTCTTATAGATGATATGAAAAGAACCTCTTGTATGCAATTTCAGCATCTTTGTACATGTGACAGATAAAATGTTTGACTTTATATTTAACTTTATTTGAACAGGACTAACTGCCATTTTTACTTATTTTTCCTCACTGGAAATCCTGGGCCTGATTCTCAGATGATGTAATCTGGCATTGTGCCACACAAAGCAATGAAGTTCGTGGGCACAGGGGAAAGAAGACAGCTCGGCCAGGGACGCATGAGAAAGCTCTGCTTTTAAGTACTACCACAGACTGACATCCATGCAAAGCAAACAGGATATCCACTTTTAAATTACTGACAAGCCATATCCTGTGAGCTGCACTCTACTCAGCTGACCCAGGAGATAAAATGTGTTGGGAATGATCTTCAGTCTGAAAAGGCTGGTTTGCTTAAAGTTAGAGCTGAAAATCCCTCCTGGATGGAACTTTATTCTATTCCACTGGCCCCACACTCCACTGTAGGCAGGCAAGTGATCGCAAGGGGAGGTCAGAAGTGGGTGGGATTGTCATCCCAGCACAGCTCAGATATTCCTGATGATTGTGTCCAGGACAACATGAGCCCTGGTGTAATCAGCAGTCTTACCCTTCACTGTACCAGATCTTCAGACAGATGAAAATTAAGGAGTTTTCCTTCTAGGGGGAAAAAAAAAATCATTTAATTGCAAATGGATTTAAGTAGACTGAAAAGACCTACCAGCTCAAACCTGTTGAAAGAGGCAGTTTGTTGGTCTTTCACTACAATTCCACTCTTTATTCATGGCACATCTGCTATCAAGAGACTTTTAAAGCCCATCCAGATTGTCTGAAGCATTCCTGGTTAACAAATACAGAAAAGCTGTTTGGGAACGCTTGTTGCTTTCATGATTACAAATCTACATTGGTGATGCCATAGTACTCTCAGGATGAGTTTTTGTTCTTATTTCTGTTCACCACAACATTTGCAAGTGTGGACATGTGAAAATCTTCTTATCAGGGACAAATAATTTTGTGGGTGTATACCATACATATTAATATAAACTTTGTTTATTATTTATTTTAGGGGAAAGGAAAGCTGGCATTAATCCAAATATGACTAAAACTGAACAAGATGCATTAGGACTATTCTCATAGACATAATTTTATGACAGCAAGGTAGGCACATATGCTATTGTTCACTTGCTTGCAGAACTGGCAGTACAGGCTAAAGGCTAATGCTGTACTCTAGCTTAGTCTGAAAGCCACCATCCCCATAAAGACAGGGGCGAAAATACTTAGTTTGTGACTGCCCTCCACTATCCCATCAATGAAGGGACGAACAGTCTTGCTGGGAATAATGGCAAAACAACCCAACAGAGGCTCCTTACATCTTATCCCTGAGAAAGGCTGGCAAAGCAGTAGAGGGAGGGTGCAGGAACAGATGAATTTTGCTGAAGAAAATTTTGTACATGGATACAGCCAAATCAAGTTCTCAGACCAGATGCCAGTTCCCAAGAGTGACTCCACAGCATTACCTATAAGTATATTTTGATTGTACAGTGACGTGAGACTTATCTGAGGCAGGTAAAGCAGGTCTTAGAGCAAAGCATAGCTTCTGGATTAGTCTTACACCAGGCTGGATTTCAGCAGGTTGGCTACTGGCTCGTCACGCTGCATTACTTTGTGTACTGCTCTATGAATTCATTTGTGGCAGACTGTGGGAGAATATGCTTGCTCTTCTAAGCTCTAGTGTGCAAGTGCTCTCAGCTTGCCAGCACAGTAAATTAAACTGCTGGTGGAAAGACACAGATCCTACTCTAGAAGATGAACTCTTCCAGCTGTTAATGTAAGTCAGATTTTGGGACAGGGAGCAAAAGAGAAAAAAAGAAGATGAAGGTTATGAGACTTGGTGGAAAGAATTTTGGCAGTGGGTTTTGCCCTGACAAGCAGCAGGGTGCCTTGCTAAGGAAATCACGCAGGCTGCATGCAGGCCTGGAGTCCTGGAGACAGCTGATGAGAGTTTAGTCTTTGCTAAATAATAGATTTGTAGTACACACACAGAGAAAAACCCAACAGAGATGAGTGGAAAAGTAACTTTCTGGAGCATTTCCTTGTGGAATAGTTACTAACCCTTCCCAGAGTGTGATAACACAGGTGCAGCCATTGTGGACAGAGATTTCTCTTGCTCTGAAGGGTACCACTGCCTACACCCTGCTTTAGCATATTTCAGAATGTCCACCAAGAAATATCTCATGGACACCTTAGATTCTGAGCTGCTTTAGCAGTTCTGCTTATAAGCTTCTTGTTCAGTTATTACCCAGGAGCAGCCACTTAATTTTAGTGATAACTACCAAGGGAGCAACAATATTTGTAGGACTGTACCAGAAAACAGGAGTGCCCTATGTAGGAGGAATTGAGCATGGTCTAGAGATGAGTGCCCAAATTCTATCGAATAGAATTAATATGAGGGGCTTGTACATTTCTCTCCGTAGCTTTTAAGTATACACCATCAAAAATAGCTTAGCCTGCTTTAGAATAAGCATTGCCAACAGGTTGAGGGAGGTGATCCTTCCCCTCTGCTCAGCCCTGCTGAGACATATCTGTAGTACTAAGTCTAGTTCCAGCCTTGAAGGCAGACCTGGATACACTGGAGTTGGTCCAGTAAAAAAACCACAAAGATAATTGAGATTGGAGCATCTGACACAAAAATAGAGAGGCTGAGAGAGCTGGGAAGAGAGAAGACAAGGCTCAAGGTGTGATTTTATCAAAGTGTATAAATATCTGAAAGGTAAGGGGCTAGTAGAGAGGACAGAGCCAGAGTCTTTCAGTCGTGTCCATTGATAGGACAAGAGGAAAGGGACACAAGCTGAAATAGAAAGAAATCCACTTAAATATAAGATAAAAATTTTTTGCTCTAAGGATGGTCAAACACTGGCAGAGGTGTCCTGGAGAGTCTGTGGAGTCTTCATACTTGGAAATATTCAAGCCCCAACTTGACATGGCCCTAAGCAAACTGCTGAATTTGATACTGCTGTGTGCAGCAAGGTCAGACTGAATGACATCCAGAGGTCTTTTTCTTCTGGAGCTATTCTGTGACATTCTGTCCTTTGAAATAAGGACAACAGTGCTAAGCCAGCTTGTCCTTGCACAAGATTACTGGAATACAAGTAAAAGCCCCTAAGTGTAAAGGTTCTTTTTTTTCATCACCTCTTGAAATTGCAGTCAAAGAAAATTGTTGTCTTATGCTTGGATTTTAGTGAGATACATTACACATTGGCTATCTTTGTCAACTGTCCTTCAACACTAAAGCCAGCATATTTTATAGGCACTAATGTTAGCAAACTCATGCTAAGGAAAAAGACACACTTGCAGAATATTTTCAGTCTCAGGCCAGAGGCAGGATATTCAAGACTGAATTTGTCTGAAAATTAATTTCCTTCTGATGTAAAAGACATTCCCTTTTAATTCTCTCTCCTGCAAATACCATTGCTTTCTTATTCACTAAATGGGGCCAAATATAAGCCAGCAGAAAGTGTCTAATGTGTCCCAAGGTAACTATCAACTTCTATCCATTACGGAAACCTTTATGTAAGTCTGTTAAAAATGAGTGGCCCTTAAGTGAATGTTTTCTAGAAACAAAATAAATGCCCTCAGCAATGCCCTAACATTTTCTAAGAAGGGGAAAATGAAAAAAATCCATGTCTCTAAAAAAATATAAATGTCTATTGCATTTATATATAATATATATTCCAACTTTTACAATCCCTTTTTTTTTTTCCCCATAACATCCAAGTTTGGTTTAGGTGTTTTTTGTTTGTTAGGGTTTTTTGTTGTTGTTGTTGTTTTTTAATACATATAAAATTAGGCCTCTAACAGTGATGGGGAGGTGAGGGAGGAGAGATATATCTATAACAGCTCAAAGTGTACTACAAAAAATTTGCTCTGTCCCTTTTTGTTACTTTCTTATACTTTCATATCTAACCTTAGCATGGTACTGTAGATTGTTTATTTCTTCGAAGAAATGATTGAATGATTGTTTTGACTTGGAAAAGAAGATTGGTGGAGAAGAATAGAGAAATTAACATTCTAAGTAAAATGTCTATTCCCCTAATGTGGTGTCTTAGCCTATACTTTAGTTATGGGCACCCGAACCCTTACATAGTAGAATAAGGCAGATGCAGAGACGTTCTTTACATAAAGGAATCAGGGAAACATATCCCTTAATTCCCATTCTCCTCTCATAAATAGATGATCTCTTTCAAAGCATCCAAGTATGGGTCTAATAGCCAGACTGCCTCAATAGAGGATTTGGTACCTGGCCCTGCAATGTTTTCAGGCTGGCTAAGCTCAACGCAGCATTTTCTGTAAAGATGCTCTTCCTTCAGCTATTTTGCTCTGCAGACTCTGGCATCATGCTCATGCCATGCCCAAGGACAGCACCACAGCATATAAAGAAGGCAAAGCTGAAGAGCCTTACACTAACCAGCAATCTTGTGAGCCCTCTTTGCTTCCAAAACCATTTGACAAAAGTTGGAGAAGCCTCTAACCATCCAGTAGGACTGCAAGTTGTGGTAATCATAGGGTCTGCACTTCTCTTTGTGCAGGCAGCAAAGAATGGAGATCCAAATGCAAATAAGTATGTCTTGTGTGACAAAGGAGACTAATGTCTGTTTTTTTACAAGTGATTATTAGCACCTTTTTGTGCACTTCCAAATGCAGAATAGTTGCTATTCACACAAATGAATGACAATGAGGTTTACTGGTTATTATTGTATCATTCATTTCTAATACAAACTATGGAATATAGGATATAGAGAAATACTATGGGAAAGTTTGCAAGATTACCAGAAAAGCAGATGAGCACTTCTCTTATAGGAATATAGAAAATTGGCAAGCATAATGAGCTTGAAAAGCCCCAGGTAGTGTGCAAACAACAATAAAATGCTACGAAAGTAATAAATCCACAAGGTTATTAACATGAGAATGATCTAAATTGTTTCAGGTTCCATTTGGCTTGGAGCATTTCCTTCTAGGTCAGTGGTTCAAATAAGAGGTAGGCAAACACTGCAGAAGATTTTGTGTAAATATTTGTTTAATGTTTTTAGTGAATTCACTTAGCCTGTGTTTATTTTCCACTAATATTGTAGCACAGTGATTCCCAATCTGCTTCATATTATAAAAAGCCCGATGCCATAAAAAGAGAGGATGGCTCAATCCCAGACCATACACCCTTGTTGCAGCAAATGTGTTTCGTGGCAGGAAAGTTCATGAATATCATTCATTTTAAACAAATATTGGCAAACTGGTTGGAGAAATCCAATTCTGTATTTGTTCACATGAGAATTTGCACCATATGCTTTGGATATAGGAATAGCATTTGTTCTGTCCAGGAACAAGCTTGTACACTGAACCATCACTAAGCCTGGGAATTAGTACTTCAAATACTCAGAAAAAGAATGTGATTCACAGATATCTGTTCTGATTACAAATGATTTCAAATAAATGTAAGAACACTGATCTTTTCACAAACTCTTAGTAAAAACAGAAAGATGCAAAATACATTTCACAGTTGAGGCACTGCAACACATTATATTCCATTTTAGTTATTACTTTTAATGCATTTATTAAAATAATTATTCCTAATACACAATACCTGATGATTATTCACAGGCATCTATGGAAAGAGTTCAGCTCTGCATCTAAGGAATAGTCTTGCAAAAGTAAAACTGCAAACACAATATACACTGCCTGGTAAAATAGCAAGGAAGCCATGGGGAGGCAACAAATCTTACTTAAATGTTTACTCCCCCACCTTTCATATGGCTGTTAGACAACACACTGCTAAAACACCAGTATTAAGTATGACTTAAGAAGGAAGGGAACATCCATAGTTGTATTCTAGCAGAGTGGTGATACACCTCCTTTAAATATGTTATTATGTTCATAAAGGCTATTGCCAGGACAATATATAATAAATTCTTCCCTTTTCCTAGGGTGGCACCATCCAGTTCTCTTTCAGGTTTAACAGTGTCATCTAAGCTCATTACCCAGCTTCATCCCACCACTTATCTTGCCCAGCATGTTTCCTTTTGGAATTTCATCTTTTCACTGCTCAGTATCTTTAAGTTTTTGCTGGGAGGGGGATCTTTCTGTGGCTGGAAAGAAAATGGTAGTGAAGCTTCTCCTAAAATAAATCTTGCTGAAGCCAAGGGTTCTGGAAAATGAGCGACTGATGTCTAACTTACTATATTGGCCAAGACCTTGAGTAAAAGAGCTACATGAATATCCAGAAAGCAATTACCTAGATGATACCATTCCAATCAGGATTTTAGATGCAGAAACAGTAATAAAACTCACTCTTCCCATAATCACATGCAATCTATTAACCACAGTGGCTAAAGAAAGCCTTTTGTTTCTGGTGTTGTCATAAGAACTGCTGTGGTATGAGCATATATTTTAAAAGGCTATTAGCTTCTGCTAAAACATTGATTTCTCAAAGGCAGGAATCTATCCCTCAGTTTATGAAATGATAACTACAGGAATTTCCCAAGTTTAAACAATATTTTCACAGACTAATAACAGATCTGATGATTGCCAAGATAAGATAGCTTCGTTTATTTGGAAACTACTGATTAAGAAGCAGATGACAATATAAGGTACTAAGTACAGTACCCCTATCATAACTAATTCACTTACTACTCCTTACAGAAAAATCTTGTGTCCCATAAACTATGTCCACTAAAAAACTCCCTAATCTTACTTCATTCTGATGATAATCCAGGTGCAAATCACATATAGATACAAATCAGTGTGTTTTTGCTGATGCACAGCAATGTGGAATTGATATGTGGTTTGAGGTGCGTTTTGGCTTATAACTAGGAAAAAATACATGCACAATCACACATGCATATCTGCACAAAAACAATATTTAAGTACATTGGGCTGTAATTTGGGAAGTGCCAGAGTCAAGGTAATTTTGGAAATTCCAGATTTAAATTTCCTGCCAGATAAGCAGGTAAAACAGCAGATGACTACAATATTCCAGAAATTCTCTTCCCTGAAGGCATACATACATACATTTCTTTTATCTGGGTGTCGTGGGGCTAAAAAA
>VYZS01050942.1:0-21687 GCA_013400695.1 Neodrepanis coruscans | reverse complement strand
TCCCAGTCTTTATTTCTCAGAAATAGAAAAAAAGGGGAATGATCATAGGATGCTGTTGTTCAGCTTGTTGTGAAGGTCAGAAGTTTGAATATGCTGTGTATTCCTGTTGTAAGCCTTGGTATAGACAGTTGGTGCAGTCATGACAGTGGATGTGTCCTTAGGTAAGGGAGACAGCTATACTCTGTCCTTATGGGTGTCACTGTGTGGGGTAGTTCCTGCAGCTGCATGTTCTGATTGGAGGACTTGCTTGGAAGAAGACATTCAACCTACTCCCCACTGCCTCAACATTTTGTTCTGCATAACCAGGCTGAGCGGCTCTCGGCCAGTGCTGACCCTTTGGTCCATTCAAAAGACAATCTTTCATGTAGAGTCTCTGGATGCCTTGGGCTTAGCATGTGCTTAGGTTGTTAATGGATTTCTCTGGTGTGCAGTTGTGATTTCAGAGAATTCATGTAGTTTTCCTGTTGGGAACACACTATTCAGGATGAGAAAATGTATCATGCTGCTCTTAAATGTCCTCTTTCAGAGACAAAAGATAATCCTTTTGTAAATGGTCATTTCTGTAGTGTTTCAGTAACCTGGTTGAGTTGTTCTTGGCAGAAAAGCTGGTTTTGTGCTAGAAGCAAAGGAGTGAAAGACACGTCTGCTGTGCTAGACATTGTAAAATAGCCCTGGTACTTAACTTCCTGTTGAAGGTATCTTTATTTAAAGATAATTACAGAGTTACTTGTCATTTCAGCTCCTGAACTAGTTCTGATAGTTTCAAAACAAAAAGGCTGTTTACCTGGAGCTGGTAAGTTATAGCACAAAGCTTAAGAAATTAAGTGAAAAGCTGGAGTTTGGAGGAGAGCAACTCGCCTGATTTTAAAACGTGTCTTAATCCCTGGAGAGCAGTGTGTGTTATTTGGTCACTTGCTTAAGAGATAAAGCCTGACAGCAAGCCATGAAGGTAGAGTCACAAAGGTCCTAGCAGCATGAGACACAAGACCATATTTCTCCGTTGCAGAGGATCAAACTAAAAATGTTAGGAGGTAAAGCCAGCTTTTCCCTAGTCGGTCATCAGTTCAGGATAGACTAGAGTACATCATAACCATGCATATGACGAGAAGTTCAATAATTTATTCACAATATCATCAAGGTATTTATATATGAATGAGAATATTTTCCTTGTACATCATACTCAATGTGTTCTCCAAGCTCTTAGAAACTGGCCACTATGATGTCACCTTAGTGAGTTTCCAGAGTGTTGATAATGATGACCTTTCTATTGCTTGAAAGGAAATGTTCTTGATGAGGAATGGGACTTGCTCTTCTCTGCAGAAGAAAGTTGAAGTGAATAAGTACAGGAAACATGTTCAATCAGTGAGACAGTTATGGTCTGTCTAGTCACAATGATATTCTATCGTTACAGGTATGTGCATGCAGAACATGACAGAAAACAACAAAAATTCAGTTCTTCAGTGCTAGAAGTCATTAATGCTGAACTAGGTCCTTAGCTGATAGTTCAGGTTTTCTTGACTTCTAAGTTTTGCTGTTGTAAACCCAGTGAAGTCAGGACCCAGGGGACTTGTATGTCTTAGTTCCAAAGTCATGAAAGGAAATCCATGGTGACAGAATTTTAGAAATGAATAGATTGGGCAAAATTAGGTAGGTCTTTGGTCCCCTAGCCAAAGGAATGAGGATTTAATCCCTTGGATCTATGAAAAGAATTAAACGTAGTTCTGTTCTTATTGATAGCTTTGCTGTTACTGCTATGTCTTGTAATAAACCAGTAACTTATTTTACAAAAATAGTAGTAGTGATCTTGATTCTACAGTGGTGCTGCAGGGTTGCATAGGAAAATATGTGTAGTGTCTGTATGTAGTTTACCTCTAGTTGATGTTTGTTATTTGTCTTTTTCCTTGAACTGCTTTAAGAACTGTAAACATCAGTTAATTTGTTATACTGTGAAAAGGCAAATAGGAAGTAAATGTGAAATCCTCGTGACCTTATTTTTCTTTTGTCTGGAAATTTTGTCGCTCCTATGAACATGGTGGTTAAATAGCTTCTTTGTGTATGACCCTGACAGTGACATAAGTATCATGGTAATAATGTGTCCTGACATATCAAGCAAATATTATAAAGGTGGCCAAATTAAGAAAATAACAGATCTTCTGTGCCTATTTGTACTTGGTATTTAACTGTTGCAAGACAGCCCATAGCTTTGGAGTCATTGTTTTGGTGGAGAGTTGAGAGTATTATGAGGGGCTAATGCAAAGCCTCTTTTTTGTTGTTTTTTGGTGTGTTTTTTTTCCCCTAGGCAAAACCAAAATCAACAAAATAATCCTGTTGGATCAGCCAGCCACAGATTAGCACTTTGTGCCCAGCTTTCCACTAGCTCCTCGTGACAAGTATTTCAAATGTGTCTTTAAAAACCACCCACAAACTTGACAAAGCTGTGACTTGCTCACAGCAGGTAAAGTGGAGCAGATTGTTGGGAGCTGAAGAGAGTTCCTCTTGGTTCTCTGCTTCTGTAAGAAGACAGGCAGGCATTCAGGACAGCCACAGACCCACAGCTAAAACATGTAAACTTATTTCTGTTACCTCAATAATGGGGGATCCTCAAAGCACCAACCAGGCTGAAGTATGTAAGCAGAGGCACAAGCACTGTTAAGCTCCCTTCATTCTAGATGACCTGCTTTTCATACTGATTTCTCAGGTGAAGGGTGCAAGGTCACCTGAGCGATATGCAATCCTCCTTGCCTGGCTTTTAATACAAAATTGCTCTATTTTTGTTCTTTGAGCAATCAGGTTTCAATGTATCACTTACTTCAATGTTTCACTCCTGTTGTGACCAGGAACTGGCGCTTAACTGGCAATCACAGATACTAGATTATTTTAGTTTTGTTTGCAGAGTGAATTGCAGGTGGTTAATAGGCACTACTAGAATTGTTACTTTGGAAAATCAACTTGAAAATTTAATTTATTGCATGCGTGAATGTCTTAATAGTAAATTTTTTCTCAGTTTGAGATAACTGTAAGGATAATTTCTTTTTTACTTGAAGTTCAAAGCATCGGGTCTTGGAGTTCAGTCACTTAAGATGCTTCCCCTGCCCCCAAGCCTCTGTATTGTACGTTTTCACATGGATATTTTTGGCCCTGCATGGAAGCTTGTGGGTTTACAAATGAGAAAACTTTTCTTTTTTTCTCTGACAGCTCTCTGATTTTGAAGGGAGGTAAAGTTCAGATGAAGAGCATTTTCTTACAGTAGGGGGAGTAAATTACCAATTTATGTGAGGTCAGTAGTCTACAATCATGCAGAAAAAAAAAGTTCTGCTTGACGGCATCCACTTATTTTAATGAATGCTATTTGGTTATTCAAAGAGGTAAGGGATGATATATGCTGAAGCAGAATTGTGAGATTGTAGGAGAGAAATTAGACAGGTCCTGAATTTGGACAGTCATAAATCTGGCAGTAACAAGGGGCCTTTCTTGTCATCTTTTAGGTGGAGGGTGGTACATCCATCTCTGAAATTACCATAGTATTGTGCTATAGAAAGTATTTTGTATATAATATTTTCATGACTGAAGCAGTTAGGAAAGCTGTAAGGAAAAAAAATCTCTCCACAAATTATTTTCTGTTATGTCTGCTGTTTCATTGCGTATATGACCAAAACGGATTTTGTTGATGTTAGATTTTTATCCAGAGCCCTTGGTGATAGAAGACAGTGAACCAAGATAAAAGTTGGTTCTGCATCTCTTAGTGAAACATCACTATTACTGTCTTTGTAATTCTATTTTTTATTTGTTATTATAAAAGGCATGTACTAATTGTGGCTGAGATCAGACATGTTGTTTAAACATATGTTGGAGAACTAATCTTCAGTTCAGATAAACCGATAGCATACAGCAAAGGCAGGTTTTAGTTGCTTTTAAGCTTGGCAAGCTTGAAGACTGAAATTCACTTTACTAAATGTCCAGATTATCTTAATATTTACACTTTCTATGTCTGGAAGTTTAATTTTCTTTATTCTTATTAATTTGTTATAAATATAATTTCTGCATAGTGCCTGAGTGGTGGTTTAGGGTCTGTGTCATGTCTATGCATTTTAATGATAATCTGCTGTAGTTCAATGACTACAGGCATTTCTTTGGAGAAATGAAATGAAAAGTGACTTATAAAAATGACAGATCAAATTATTCACAAATTTGTGTGATCTGAACAGCTCACAAATGTTAAACTTTTTCAACACTATAAGAATTAGTACATTAATTAACTCTTAGTTGCTTAATTTTTAAGAATCTAGAGATCATTTCCTCTAGTCATTCGGAGCTTTCCATTTTGTAACTGCTGTTCAAGGCGAACTAATTGAAGCGGTGATTGAAATCGATTCCATTACTCTTTGCACAAATGAGTTTTATAAAGTATGTGCAACTTATTAAATTATCTCACCATGAAAACATTAGAGAGGCATTTCCTTTCTGGACAATATTGCCAATTATATAAACCTCACTTATTACCTGAAGTGTAGAAGGCTTTACATATTTTCAAAGAAAACTTACTGAGCCTTTATCTCAAAAAACAAAACAGTCTTTGTTTGATTGCTTAATAGTTTGCAGCCAGTTGTTGCAGACTGCTCCCAGAAGTCAAACGGCAAAAAAATTTCTGCCAGACAGAAGGGAACTTTGGCTTGGTTTCTGTGCTTTTGACCATAACTGCTCTCCTCAGAATTCTGCATCCTTCCTCCTAAAATAATGACACTCATGGTATAGTGAATTAGATTAGGATATTGCTTATTTTTACTTCTTAGCTGTCCTAAATTGTGACTGGACTCTTCCTTAAGCCACATGTATGTAGTCTTCTTCCAAGATAAGTATGAAGCATACATTTGATTTCATTGTATGGTGGCTGATGTCTTAAAAGTACTTGTTTTCAAGTGTTCGGTAAAAATGCAGCCATCTGATAGAAAGATCTGATGACTGAGGAACATGATTGCAAATGCTGCTGTTTGAAGAGCATTGGGAATACCTGTGGAGTGACTTGCTGCTCTGTTCAAGAGCAGGCTTAGCAGTCTTATTGAGAATGGCTAGGGGAGACAAGTAGTAATGTGCAGTTATATTCTTTCCTTTGATTGACCCCTTTGTGCCATCTCTTCCTTCTCCTTAGTCATGCTTTTGAACTATAGATAGTACCTTGCCCCATTCTTGCCTTTCTTTTGTAAGCAGCTTTCATTATTTTGTCCTCTGCTCCAGGTTTTCTGTGTTGATTCTTTTTTCTCACCTGTAACTTATATCTCTCTCACACACCCATCCTCCAAACTGTTAGAAATGTTGCTGATTGGATTAATGAGGCAGCACTGAAGTAGCAGAACTTGGGTAGCTGGCTATTTAGTTCAAGGTAAGCATGAAGGTCTGTTCCCAGGTTCAGGCAAGATCCATATATTTTAAGTGGCTTATTATAGCCCCTGAAGAGAGGGGTGGAGGGCAACTTATCTTGTTCTAGGATCATCTCATATTTCTCCGCTTCTGTGAATAGGTGCAAAAACACAAAGTTAGTCTTACTATGGTGCATGAGACATCTAAAGAGGTCTAATCAGCCTTCTTGTTACAAGGTAGGCTGTGATTCATTTCATAGCTAAAATCTCCCTCTTCAAGATCTTCAAGTGTACTGTCTTATTATAGTTCAGCATAGAACTGAGCTTCTGAAAAAAACACCTCTGAATGTCAGAAACTGAATTCTTTGTCTTTCTGATCTTTCTTTTGCAGTGCTGCACCCTAGTTATTTTGCTGAAGAGTGCTCTGGCTCATGGGACAGGCTGTTTTCACACGTGTCTATCTCTGGATTCATACCACTTCAGTGGCTGACATTGGATCTTAATCAGTGGTCTCTAGGACAGCTTTTTGATGCCAGCAGTAGATAATTGAAAAGCCTAAGTATTTTTGCTATCATTTGATATTCCTTTGAAAGACCACTTATGGCAGGTGTCCTTCACCCCATTCTTGGTAAAAGCCCTGTTTTTATCTCTGCTCATCAGCAAACTGAAAATGGACAGGAGTTGCTATCTTGAGTAACGTTTCTCTCTGAAGAGATTAATGTGAACAGATTTTTGGGAAAAATTTAAAAAAAAGGCATAAATCTGAGAGATCCCACACAAAATAACAGCCTCCCGATTTGTGTTTACAAAATCTAGCTATTAAATACATTTCTGAAAACTCCAGCTTGTCATGTGATTATCACCTGGAATAATCCTGAAACCATCTTGCTTGGACATCCTGCAGGTTCAAAACTTAAAAGAGAATGGAACAGCAATCTTGTGTTTGTAAACATACTCAAAATCCATGCAGTTCTAAAGATAACTGTACAAATTTTGTGGAGGAAGTACCTTGTTAGGATGAGTGACCTCAGGTTTGGAAACACTGTTTTGATTGTCAGATCTTTTTTAGTTTGCACTATAGATCCACACTGATATCTCTGGTGTAAATGGACATAGTAAAGGGCTGATGATATAAGTTGCCAGAAGAGATGTTACTGTAGTTAATTCTTCTATTAAGAAAACAGAAAACATTTATAGTTGGCTTGAGGTAGATGTCTAGTTGTGGATGAGTTGTCAATGCTTTTACTAGGATGTTGGTTTCCTACTTTTTTCTGTTAAGGAATTGGGGCTGGTCTTCAAATGTTAGAATATCATATAAACTAAAGGAAAGATGTGAAACGGCACAAGATGATGAAAAATCTTGGACAAGCAATAAACGTTACTATTTTCTGGGCAAGCCTGTATGTCCTTTTTGACTTCAATTCAGAAAGAAGGGCTCTGGACACCTCTGTAATATGATCTAATGTTCAACAGTAAAAGCTCAAGGCTCTGCTTTCTGTCTCTTGTGGTTAAAATGGTTAAGGAGGCTTTGGCCCCAATTCATCATAGCTCTTAAGTGTATACGCTATCTTTTCTTATTAATCTCAGTAAAACTATTCATGTGCATTATCCTAAATCAGAGCTCCCTGACCTTCCTGCACCAGAGGATATATAGAAGCTGAAAAGAAGAATTGGTCAACCCTAAAAAAGCTGTTGATGAAATAGTGCTACAGAAATTGAGGTATAAGCAGCACTGAAAGCCTGGAGAGAGGAGACGTGTCACCCTAGGCTAGCATTAGGAACTTCTGGCAAGGGTATTTCCTGAGTTCTTAATGCATTCCATAGAGGGAATAAAGCAGAGACTCCTCCTCCAAAGTGGTGGAAAGTCAATTCACTGAGCCAATTTGTAAACATATAAAGTGATTCTGTGTTGATGAAGATCAAGTTCTCAAGTGAAGACACTGTATGTGTTGCTACACTTCTGGAAATGGTGTTACCAGTTTTGCTACCAGGATTTGACTAATATTAGACATCTGAACACACAGACTCTATTTGTTTGGCTCTATTAGTGTATCATGTCTGTAGACAGCACTATTTCGATACTGATGAACTGTCTGTGCATGTCCTGGTTTTCCTGGACAGTCTGCATTGAGGCTGTTGCATTACCCAGAAACCAAAATAATTTCAGGGTAAATAAACTGCTCAGCTACATGCTGTGGGGTGCAAAACCAGATATCATTGTCTCCTTGAGAAATAGGTAACTGAATTCAACAATTTCTGCTGATGGGCACTCTGGGAAAATCATAAAAAGGCCTATTTAAAGTGGCAAATCACAAGCCTCATACTTTTTTCCTGATTTGTGTTACTGATAATAGTGGATCAACAAATGAAGAGCATCTTTGTAGTTCATTAAATGAGTGCTTTCACCTACAGAAACGCTATAGTTCTTTGAAGGAGTTATTTAACTATCAGATTTCAGTTTAACAACAGATGTATCTTGGAAAGTCACATGGAAACTTCCACTTGCTGTTGCTTTCCAGATAGCTTTCCAGAATGCTCGGGGACAGCATTTTCTGACAGAGTGTCGTAGGGTAAGAAAGTGAAAGTAAAACTGTTTTTTTTGCCTACCATACCATGCGGGGTCCCCGGTGGTCGCGCGGGACCCCGTCGATCGCGCACATGGGACCAGCAGCAGTGACGGCCATGGCGGCGGCGACAGCTGGGTGGCCCCGTGGAGCAGTGGGGGCTGCGCGGGGGCAGGCTGTGAGGCCGTGCTGCCGCCGCCCATGCCACTGTCCTGGACGCCCTTGACCAGGCCGTGCTGCGCCCATGCTGTGGCGGAGTGGCGGCGGCAGCACGGGCGGCGNATCACGTTTTTTCGTGATTAGTTTTTTTTTCTTTTTTTCTCTTTGGAGGGATGGATTTTCTCTTTCTCGGAATCACATTCTTTCTCGTGAATTCCTGGGAGGCGGATTTCCTCCTCGGGGGGGTTGTTTTTTTCCCTTTGTGGGGTTTTTTTTTTCTTTCCCCTGGAGCGAGTGGTCTGGCTATTATCGGCGACTATTGCCCGGGTTCAAAGACCACATCTCTTCCATCAGCACTAAATCCCTTCCTAGGGGCTATTGTGAAGGGGAGGGGGGAGGGCTCGTGGTTTCTAACTGTCTTGAGTGTTTTTCTTCAGAAAAAGCCGAGCGGAGGCTCGCGCTGCTGGGGGGTCCTCAGATCAGCCGCGGGCTTCCTCTAATTACCCCAGCGTCTCTCCAGGAGCCTCAGAAAGAGACCAGTACTACTCTGGAGTGTCCTCATCCCAACACAGGCACTGGGAAGCTTAATTAGTCTGTTTTGTTGCACTTTATTTGTCGAGTTTCGTGTGTGTGCGAAATAAACTGTGATATTTGTGTGTTTTCTTCATTTTGGGGTGTGTCTGTGGCTTCTCTCGGACATCTCTTGTCAAAAATTGCTAAATTTGTGGTAAAACCACGACACAGAATTTTCCTTTGGCCAGTGTCTGTCCTCACAGATAGCAACATGTGACTGAGAGCACAGATGCTGTGTGTAGCTCTTTCTAAGAGAAAGGGCAGTTAGCTCTGAATTCAGAATCAGAATGAGAAAAAATATGTGGTTCTGCCTTTTTTAGGCAACAAAGGAAAGGGAAAGAGTTGCAGCTCTGTGTTATGTATTCCAGCATCTTTTTTCCTGCTTTGTAGCTGATAAGTCAACAATTACTGCCCTATTCGTCAGACTAGCATATCTATCCCCAAACATGAATCTGTATTTCAAGGTGTCTGAAAACACTGCCACTGTAGTTGAAAACTTCATTATGGAGAGCAAAGCAAACATTAGGCTTCACTTGCCAAAAAAAAAAGAAAAAAAATCGTTTGGAGCAGAGCTGGTCAAATAATCCCAGTGAACAATTAATCTGTTTTACTGTGAATTCAAGAATAGAGGAAAACTCTATTTTGATGTATAGGGATGATACTATAGTGATGATCTATAGTGATATGTCCTAAAAAGTAAATGGATAGTATGGAAGTGATTTCTCAAAAAAGGAATAATTATAATCCCATTAGGGAGGTGATCCTGCCACTTTACTTAGCCCTGATGAAACCACACCTGGAGTGCTGTGTCCAGTTCTGGGCTCTTCAGTACGAGAGACATGGAACTCCTGGATTGAGTCCAGCCAAGGGCAAAGATTGTTAATGGACTGGAGCATCTCAAAGGAAAGACTGAGAGAGTTGGGCCTGTTCAGCCTTGAGAAGAGGTGAACGAGAGCACCTTACAAATGTCTGTAAGTATCTGAAGGGAGAGTGTCAAGAGGATGGAGCCAGGCTCTTCTTCTTCATGATAAGCAAAAGGAAAAGAAGCGATAAGCAGAAACTGATACAGAGGAAGCTTAACCTGCTCATGAGGAAGAACTTTGTGTAGGTGACCCATCGCTGTTACAGATTGCCCAGAGAGGTTGTGGTTTCTCCCACACTGGAGATATTCAAGAACCATTTGGACACAATCCTGTGCCTTGTGCTCTGGGACGACCATGTTTGAGCAGGGAGGTTGGACCAGATGTCCCACTGAGGTCCCTTCCAACCTTGTCCGTTCTGTGATTCTATGATAGCCATTTTGGAGAGGAAAGTAGCAGCATATGATACCACAGCACTTATTTGTTTGATGGGTAGTCTATTGATACCTGGCTTGGACTGATGGCTTAACAGCAGCCTAATTCATGACCAGAGGATTTTATACCACTGTAAAAGTGAGGTACAGCCGTAGTGAGTTAAGACTCACTACTGTATTTCTTTAACATATTTGTTGAGAGTATTTTGGAGCATTTAGGTTGGAAAATTACCTATTATTTTGGCCTCCCTGCTTTCTTTCTGAGTTCTTAATTTATGGTTTGATTTCACATGTGCTTATAGTAGATGTAATCTGATTTTAACAAATAAATTGTGAATTGTAGGTTCTACAATTTTGTAGAATCATATAATAGGGTGAGTTGGAAGGGATCCATCAGGATCTTTCAGTCCAACTCTTGGTCCTGCACAGGAGGCCCTGCCTCTGCTTGGAATCACTACTTACTGATCCCTAGGATCAGTTCTGCCTACCTCAACTGCTTTTTAGGTTCTTGGCTGTGTGACAAAGTTCTAAACTTATGCTAGAAAAATGTGTCTTTGTCTGTAGCACTTCAAGCCTGTACCCATCAGACAGTAGTATTAAGGCTGAGAGCACAGCAACAATTTACAGGCTCTGTCTGAATCCTCCTTAAGTCCTGGGGTTGCTGACACAGTTAAGATAAAGATGAACTTGAACAAGCAGAGGAAAGTACTCATATGGTAGGGAAAAAACCCTATAATGATGAAAACTGAAAGTTTCTCAAATATTTTCAGTAATTTCTGTTCAACACTGCAAGGAAATCCAAAACATACTGTGAATAAATAATCCTATAGATCCAAGCAATAGGTGTTCCCACTTTTCATTTCAGGCATTTTTCTGGCACAAGCTTTACTTGGTAACACTGACTCTTAAGCTTTCTGAATGGAAAAGTTAGCTGAATTGGATCTTGACTTGTTTCCCAGATAATATCCAACTGATCTGTCACTTGGAGAATTCATAGACTGAAGTGACAGTAATGAATGAAACAGATTCCTAGTATTAGTGCAATGAGTACTATAACCATAAGCAGTTAATTTGAGGCAGGATGGGATTCCTGCAACTTTCAACACTTCACAACTTCCTTAGGGACAGGACAAATTTTATCTTCCAAGCGCTTGGTGTTGTTTTACTCCAGCTTTCTTTTGTAAAATCCCTGCTTGATGTCACTGGAAGCAAGATAGTAAAACTACAATGAGTGTTAGTGGTAATATAGGGGCACTTCAAAGGGTCCTGAGGCTTACAGGATTCAGAACAAACTGTCTATTTACAACCATCACCAAATCAAAGCAGCCTGTATAATAACTACATAGCAGCCTCTAAAAAGAGCGTCCTGGATCCCTCTGCCTTGAAACTTGCAAATTTGAGTGATTTTTGATACTTCAGAGGTGGGAAGATAAGATAGAAAAGAGATTCTTCATCTCTTGAAGAAAATGAAAGTTTGTGTCATAAACAGAATTTGTGGACTAAAATACAGCCATGTAACATGAAACAGTGGCAGTTTGCCTATGAGGAGGAATTTTGTTGTGCTGCATATAGCTCTGCATTATCTTCACCTTCCTGGACGCACCCAAGCATATGGGTGGGAGAGGGAAAAGTCTGCCAGGGGTCACCAGTGTTTTGCTTTCATTTCCAAGCACAACACAAGGAATATGATAACTGTGAAAATATGACTCACTGGAAAAGCTTTTGGCTGCGATATGCCTGTAAGGATCGTAACAGAGAAACATCTGCTTTCCACAGTCTGTTCCCAATCTGTCATATGCCAATGGTGGTGTGATACATTAAATGGACTTCTGAAGCAGAATGTTCATGGGACAAGCATTCAGATTATTCAAAAACACATTATTAGAAAGGGGGGTGTGGGGGGGGTAGTATTAATAAAGAGTATTTGTTGAAAGCTTTTGAAAGCCTGAGTGTGTGGAGGATCTGTCCTCATAAGGAAAGGCTTTTATAACGGAAATTTGTATGGGGTTCTTGGTTTGAAAAAAGAAAGAGGAGGTACCACTGAAACTATTGTTACCTGAGCTTATATTGTAAGCCTTATTGCTTGTAGGATTTGTCACACCACATTTGTCTTTTGAAACAGTAGAAAATCAGAAGGGACAGATGGTATACCAGAGATCTGTGGGTCAGAAGGATTTTAAGCCTTTGAGAGTAAAGACCCTTAAAATGGAAGACTTAATCTTGTGAACTGCACAGCAAATACACATTGCAACAGATAGGGAAATGTTACTTGATTTTGAATTGGCTCAAGTTATTGTCAAAATTTAGGAGTGAGCTTTATTTCATTTTTCAGACTTGGGGAGCCAGTTTTGTGTTGATTCCAGTATACCCCTCTCAGTGTAAACAAAAGCACAGATACACTGACAGGTCTGGACTTGTGAATTCATATCCAACATAGCAATTTGTCCATTTCAAACTATTCACCTGAAATCTTAGTTTGTGCATGTGACCTCTCTTGAATCCATTTAGAGGAAGCAAGGGCAGCTGTCCTAAGACTTATACTATCCTAAGATTTATAAGCTCATTGCAGCAGGGCACATATTTTCATTTATCAGAGATGACCAAAACTACCACAAAAAATTGTAGATGTATGTCTCTTTAGAAGGAAAAAGCAAAGGTTAGATTGTAAAGACTCTACTAACAGATAGGCAAGAAAAGGTATTGAAAATTAAAATGTAGCATGAAGAAACAATCACAATGCCAATCATGGGTGATACAGGAGCATGCGTGACATGGTGTGGGTGTGAAATGGGAAAGGGTTTTTCATCTGAGTTAATCTTGCCTTTAAGGATGCTAAGTGGGATGTATACAGGGTTAGGAATTCGCAAAGATGGTATAATAATACCTAAAGTTCTCAGATACATTTTCCATATTTATTTTGCAATTTTGCCTCGTTGTGGTCCCTTCTAGACTGCTCTCTTTTAATGTGTGCATTATCTGGTAGACATTGTGTTTGGCTGAAGGCTTGAAATCATAGGTATGATATTTTATTTTATTTTGGCTTTTTGTGATGCTGACAAAGAAGGTTGCAAATTTCAGCCAAGTTTTTGTTTCATGGTGAGCACTAGCTACAGGAAGAGTCATTGGAGCCTGAAACTGAAGGAATCCAGGTTGTTAAGGAGCCTGTAAAGGAAGTGCACCCTCGTGTCCCAAGTAGCAGAACTGTTGTTTCCATAATAGTATGGCACAGAACTGGAAACTCAAAGGTAGGAAAGTTTGTAGGTGTGAAAACAGAAAATGCTAATTGTTTAGGCTGAGCCATTGCAAAATTATAGTTAGCTCTCATACAGAACCTAGTTTTGGCACAGGATAAAACAATATTTTTTGGAGCTTTTCAGTCGATACTTATGAAAGTGAGTAGTATGAAAGACCAAACTAAGAAAATCTGAAGGATGCAAAAAAAGATCTGACGTCTTCGACATCTTCCTGAACATGATTTGTGTCCTAGGTAGATTACATAATGTACAGGATGACATTGTCTTCAGGTAACAATAGTTGTTCATTGCTCATGAGATATTCCATCTGTACAGCTTCCAGTGTGAACCACTAGTGAGTTTGGGCTGAAGTGTACATCCTCTCCACAAATGTACTAGAGAAGGGAGTATACTCAGAGCTGCACGAGGCAACCAACCTTTTCCTTTTGATAAGAGGATCCAATGTTGCTGAATTTAGCTTGCCGTCCTTAGTATTTCTAGTTATTTATAGAAGCTATTGTAGCACATTTTGGCACCTACGTGTTAGGCACTTGGGCCACTTAAATGAAACTGCAATGCTTTCTTTCTCTTTTGGCATCCAGTACTGTGTGTACAAGATAAGACTGTGGAGGATCAGTTTCTGAAGGATCAGTGTGCACAGTTTCTGTGATGGGTGACACTGTTAGCCTTCCATAGGCAAACTAGTAGAAAAGTGCTATGTAGGCAATAAATACCTGTTAGACATGATGTGTTGCTTCACTGAGTGGGGATTTTCAGCTAATTTTAAGTAGATCAGTACTCATCCTGCTGCTTTGGATTCATAATATTAACTCTTCTAAAATTTCTGCGTCTTGTCTTGGAATTTTCCTGTATTAGGTGAAATTGTTTTTGAACCTGTTGAGAAGTGACCTTGGAAGAATAAAATTTGTAGTGTGTTTTGTAGCATAAGCTACTGTTTTCATAAACAGACAAATTGCTTCTTGCTCCAAAAGAATAGCTAACCATCCTCTTCTATGTTTGTGTGTGTCAGCAGCATGTGTTTAAAGGCATAAAATCATAGTTTTTCCAGCCAGCCTATTAAAAAGGAGAATGGGGAAAGGGAGAGAATCAATGGAGTTCTGAGGGGTTATTTGTGTTAAAAATTTATCAGACTGGAGCAGGGGAGAAGGTGAGGAGACAGGAAGAGAGGCAGCAGAATTGCTACAGAAAGGGAAAATATACAGGAGAAACATAAGGAACATAAATCTAAAATAGTATTTTTATCTAGAGATTGTTATGAACCTCTTCATGGAGAGAGACAAGGGTGAATGCTTGCAGCATTCCAATGAGGAATTCCAGTGAGGGCTGGTAGGAAAGAGGACCTGTCCCAGCTCCCTGTCCAGTCTTTTCCCCTGGATCCCCTTGTTTCCACTGCTGTCTTCCATTGTCCTGCTCCCTGTTACCTCCTAGCATACCTGCCTTGCCTGGCCATCTGTACCCTTCTCTGATCTGGCCCTCTGCTCTATCACACCAGCATATGCCATTATCCTGCCCCTCTGGTGGCATTCTGCTGTAGTCTAGCTCAAACACACATCTTCCAGTCAATCTGTGGCTTCAACTTTAACTTGAACACGAATCCTCTCTTCCTAATCTTCCTCAAATCTTTTTCACATATTCTTTCCTTTCCAAGTATATTTCCACTTTATGAACTCTACCTCTGGTAGTCTTCAAATGTAGCTTCTGGAAAATCAATTTGTATCCAGGACTTGCTGGTGACTAGTAAAATTTAGGACAAGGCACGTTACTGATGGCTGCTGAGATAGGAGATGCATTACATGAAAAAGAATAATCCCGTCAACAGAAATCTCTGGTTGCCATTATTGAGCAGCATGTTTTCAATTAAACTTCAGTAGTGTCCTGGGCTGCCACTCAGATTCCCAAAGAGACAGACAACTCTGATAACTAAAACAGGTGTTCTGATCCCCCACACTTCAGTGTCAGTTGCTCACTTATCTTCTTCTTCCCCACTGGGAAGGCCTTTTCAAACATGGATGTTTAAGATTAAGGCCAAAAAAGGGTGCTACCCTTTCTGTCAGGTTAACAATTAGTGGAGCTCTGAGGTAAAAATTGCCTGCTTTTGAGGAGTTGGCAGTTCTGTACTTGTAGCATAAAGCTCTCTACACAGGAACAAGTTGGTTTTGTTATTTTGAAATCTGGTGTCTCAATTGGAAAGAGGTATACCTAGTAATGGAAATTGGAAAGCCATGAGGGGTCCAGGACCAGGTCACTCATTTAACACAAAATGCTATCTACCTTGAATTCAGCTGTGCTTTATCACATACCATGATTTTATGCATAGAGCTCTTACTGTAATTAAGATTTATTCCTACTACATTCATTTCAGCTGATACATCTGTTAATGCTAGGATTAATTTTCAACTGTTAAATTTGAAAGCAAAATAATGAGGGTGTATGTTCAGATTTATACTGGCACTTTCACCCTTCACATTCTGAATAAAGTTAGGATCTCCACCCTAGCATGTAGCTGTACGTGCAGGAGTTGTAGGAGGTATGGTCTTACTGCTACGTAAGATGTTACCTTTATAGTCTGAGTGCCTGAGCAGAGGGAGTGAATGCATCTTAAAGATTAAACATTCAGCTCATAATCTTTCGTGGCAGCACTCAGGCTACAATTCTTATTTTGTAATATCAGATTGACCTTTGAGATCCATGTTAAACTGAGTTGATTTTTTTAAGGCCAGGGCTTGAGTGTTGTTGTTCCTAATATTTTCAATGTTCTTCATGATTTCATGTCTGGAATTTGCCTTTTCCAATTGGTCCTACACCCCAACCCCTCTTTTTCCCCCTTAGGTGTTCTGAGGCTATAGTATTGTGCATGGATAGTTTGGGGTGATTGTAATAAACATGACATGAAGCACACCTGCTATTTAAGTCTAGGAAAACTACTTTCAAGTTGTTTATATGCTTATTCTATAGCAATGAAGTTTGTTGATTTCTCCTTGCTCTGTATGGGCTGTGAAAAAAATTGAACCATTCTTTTCACTAGTAACTTTCCCAAAGGTTTTTAGCAGAAAAGCTATTGCACACCTACACACTTTTCATGTGAGAAAAATAACAGCTGTCCTATCATGGGACTCCCCAGCAGGAAATACATGAAACATTAGAATTTCCTTTCAGGACTACCTCTGTGTTCTCAGGAACACCAGGAAAATATATGTTAAAGTTTAGCTTTATTATGCCTGCATAACCCATTACTTGGCAATATGCAAATGTGGCCTTTCTTTTGTTTCAAGTCATGTTTGTGTGGTGACATGAGAAGTCTTGCCACAGCCCTTTTCTTCTATGAGTAATTTGGGGTGTTTGTCATATGTCCATACCAGTCTTTTGTTTTGCCTGCATCTTCTCTGGTTTTAAGGAAGCATAGGAAAGAATTGTATGTGCAGACCAGAACAGCTGTGATGAACAGACCACATATTACAAGTACAAAGTATGGATCAGTACAAAAAACATGTAATTAAGATGGATCACAGAATACTCTGAGGAGGAAGGGAGCTACAAGGGTCATCAAGTCTAACACTCAAATGTATGGCCTATACAGGGATTGAAACCACAACTCTGGCATTATTAGCACCAGGCTCTAACCAGCTGAGCTGATATCATTGTCTTTATCCTACAGGATCGGACCCAAGACAGCTCTAGTCTGCAACCTCTCCACTATTGAAGAATACATTTAGTGCATATGGTTTGATGTGCAATCTGCAAGTTGTGCCCTGGATGCAGGTAAATGTCCGGAGCTCCAGACAAGGGGCCATGAACTGGCAACAGCTCAGTAGGAAGACCTCAGAGTACCATGTACTTAGACTGTGAGAGTACAAAAGCCCTGGGATTCCTTTTCTCAAGGTCCCTTTTCAGAAGCACCAGTTCAAGCTGTTTCCGTTCAGCTGTCACTGCAGCATGATTAAATTGTTTTAAGAATCCAGACTCCTAGGACTCAACTGGACCCCAGGTTTCCCACAGCAAATGTAGGAAACTCATCTGACTGTGTGAGTCTGGGGTGTGTAGTGAGTCAAGTGGAGCACGCGTTGGGTCACTGAAACCACCTGCTGTGAAGGGGCTTCAGTCCCAGCAGTGACAGTCTGAGGTGGTGGGAGTGGGACTGCCAGAGGGGCTCCTGGGTGGTCAGACAGGAAAATTTCCTTAACACCACTAATCAATTTAGTGGCCAATATCTAAACACCTAGGAAGCAGTAAAAATGGAGCTGGCTTAGGTGAGGCTTGTCCCAAATTTTTGTAGGCTTTGAAGTATTTTCAGTGTATGCTGCCTCCTTAGTTAGAGATGGATTTCTTTTGCATGACATTGGTTGGTTTCCTTTTGAACTTAGGTTAACTCTTATGACCCACAGTCATCCTCTGTAATGAATTCCACACATTCATGTTCTCCTGTTGATTTTTGACCTGGTTCATGGTAGTATGAGTGACAGTTTGCTAATTCTTGTTCGTGAACAGTCACATTCAAACAAGCTATCTGCTGGCTCATATTACAATAACCTTTGATTCCTGCACAGAAAACCTGTACAGACAGTCTCTTAAGACTGGGGATAAATATGGTGACTAAGAGAGAGCAGGAAATGTTGGAAAGGTCCAGTCAGATGTGTGGATTTATAGGAATAGCCTTTAAATCCACTTCTGGATCTTCGGCTCACTTCAAGCTTGTCTTTTTACTCTGCAATCAGCGTTTCGTTTTCTTTTTCTTAAAAATCTAAATTGAATACATCTCCATTTCCTGTTCTCCAGATGTGATAATAATGTAAAAATTCAATGTAAATTACACTCTTTTTTTCAAAATATCTACATAAAGTTGTGGCTTTTTACTCCTCTGATAATTTCATTGTATATTCAGTTGTAATATTTTGTGTTGGTATGACAGAACTTGGAGAGTATGCCCAGCCTTTCTGCTTTCTGGTGATTGATAACAAAAACCTTGATCCAAAGTCATTGAAATGAGCATGTTCCTTTTTGATCCAGTCCTGACTTCATGTATAACCTCTTTACTGTACCCCAAAAGCAACCCCAGTCTTGTGAATCTGAGTGTGACCTTAGTCATAGAAGCATCCCACTTCACAAGGAGGTGGGAGAAAAGAGGTGGGTCAGCACTGAGTTATTGTGAACTACTTGGAGAATTAACCTCTTGAAAGATTCAGTTCTTGTAAGCCCTCATTATGATCAACATCATGAAATGCATAATTATGTGGTAAAAGAGAAGATCTCTGTTGCTCAAATGTCAAATCATCTGCTACAGTACTATGGTAATATTGTGCCTCTAATTTTAGTCTCAACATTACCTTGCAAATCCTCTGGGGTTTTTCTTGAATGGCCAATAGTCTTGTGATGTAAGAGTTTCTACTAAAAATCCAAATAGTCACTCAGCTGTGGAACTCGTTTTCTGAATTGACAATTTTTAACCAAACAGACCGCTTGAGAAGGTCACTAGAGGTCAAAGCATCACCGTGACTTTTTTCAAAAGTGCAGCGCATCTAGTAGCTGCCACTGACATCAAAGGAAGCTTCCTGGTGCTCAGATGTCTCTGTTAGGTTGTGTAAATATCATCCCTTGCAGGAGAGTAATTTCTTAATGTTGTTTCAAATGTCCAATAACTCATAGTTCCCAGAGACAGTCACAGCTGTCAAGAAGCTGTATTTGATTGCTTAATTTCTGTACAATGATTTTGTGCTACTTCTTACCAACCACGTTTAAATGCCTCAAGACCCCTAAAACAAGGTATTAATAAAGGTAAAGTTAGAGATTTTTTGGTTTTCCTACAGACCACAGAGAGGAATTAAGCAAGAAAGTGTGACTGACGGAAGATCTGGCACTTTTTCATTTCCTTCACTGAATACCTGTCTTAATTCCCAGTTCTAGCTTCACCTTCTTCTGGAGATGCATATGCCTACTTTCAGCACTTGAATTCACAAGCAGAAGTTTGTAATCTGATTTTAAGTTGCCATTGCTTGCAAGACAGAAAAGATTTTCTTCATATTTTGAACAGCCATTCATCCAATTTGTTCAGCTCAGTCTGAACAAGGCATTTAAGACAGATTTCTACACCTTAAGTACTTCAAACTGAGGTGGAAGTCTGAAGTCTTCCAAGTCAAAAAGCCTTTGACAGAGCATTATCTGTCAAGCACGTATTTGAGAATTAACTCAAGCAATATTTTCAACAGTTTTTCCAAGGAGGAACCCGATACTGTTTTGTGTTACTATTTTAAACTGAAACTTAAATGGTAAAATTTGGAAAAAACATCTCTTCATTGAGGGATTTTTGTCTGTCTTTTTTTCTTTATCTAGGTCCTCATACATCAGAATTTTTCACAGTGTTAAAGATGGTTATCCTTACAAGGTCACTTGGAAAGAGTTTCAGTTGAACTATACTGACACATGCCATAGACATGACAGCTAAGATATAGGACAAGCTGAGGCAATGCAAGCATTCATTCCAACACTGAGATGTCTTAGTGAAACCACATAACCAATCTCACACTCTTCATATTGGGATTTGGTTTAGTTTGCAGGACATCCCTTCAGGGATCCTTTTCAACCCTGAATGAGGAAAACAATAGGTTTATGACTGGCAATGTGATAGAAGTCTATGAATAACACTTGAAAAATAAATTGGAACTGTATGTCTGTGTACAATAAATACAGTAAATATTGAAAACATTCTTTTATTAGACTAAAGGGTGAGTCTAATTCAAGTACAAGAGTTCAGCAGACAATTTATTTTTGTAATTTTTTCACTTCATCAATCTGATATAAAAGCTCCCATGGTAATTTTGCTACATCCATATCCTCAGCACACACTGATAACTTTTTTATGATGCAGCTCAGCAGAGCTTAGCGTCCTGGTCAGTACCAGGGAAGGTGGCCCTTTAATCAGATAAGGAGGACATTCAAGATACGACTCAACCTAAGTTTCCTGTGCAACTTTGTCTTTTCTGTCTCACTTAGCATTATAGACTGGACCACTTTTGAGCACTTAACCTAGTAACCTGACTAGGCAGTAAATTTATGCTGTAATTGATATGCTGCTTCTTAAATGAGAGTGTGTGGGTTGCCCTGAAGGAAGCTAGGGTTCCTTCTGTCACAGTTGGCTGCAGCTCCTGGGACTTTGTTTTTTCCTGAGGTTCTCAAATAAACTAAACTAAAGTTCCCAGATTTCTGAGCTCTGTGACACATGTCACTGTGTCATAGATTCAAGGCTGAGTAGTAAAAGGTGGTCACTGATGGTTTGTTAAAACCTCCTTTGTGAAGGAAATGAAAGGAAAGGGTAGTCAGGTTTTCCCGAGGGTGCTGCCTGACAGTGTTTTCCTTTTTCACTAAGGCCCTCAGAAGAGAGATCAGAGTCACGGTCACAGAAGGCACAGAATATTCTGAGTTGGAAGGGATCCATAAGGATCCTGGAGTTCAACTCCTAAGTGAATGGCCTGTCGGGGATGGAACCCATGACCTCGGTGATACTAGCAACATGCTCTAACCAAGAACAATTCCTTTGTATATCTGCAGTCAAAAGGAGGGATGGCTCTGAAGGAGATTTGTGTAACAACAGGATCGTTAAGGTTGGAAAATACTTCTAAAATCAAGTCCAACCATCAACCCAGCACCACCGTGTACAACTCTAAATCATGTTCTCAAGTGCCACATCTGAAGTTGTAATCAGGGTGGAATGACATCTGTATTTTGAGTTCCAAAAAGGGCAAAACACATAATTTGTCACCAGTAAGTGACAGGTGAAATTTTAGCTAGAAAATAAAATATTAGTGATTATGTAAGAGCAGGGAAAAGTCTGCATTATTGACTATTTAGCTGGTTTCCACCACTTACCTGATTTATATGGGATTTCTCTCCAGTCATTCAAATCACACTGCATAGAGTGGAAAGCTACCTATTAAATACTGTGGACCAGCAATCTGAATTCTCACCTTTGTTGCTCAAGTCAAAGCTGAGACTTGTTTGGTATAGCTTTAACTTGACAGTTAAGCTATAGCACTCACAAATGCTCCAAAGAATAGAGACGAAAGCCTGACTGTTTATGTTGTTGCCTAAAGCTGTTTATGTTATCTTTGGTCTATAGAATTGCTCTCACAGGAAAAAAATAGAAAGATAGCATAACGTTATTTTAGATATACACTACATTTCAGCCTAGAAAAAATAGCAATTGCTGAAATCAAGTCATTGATTAGTACAGTCAATCTATCATGTTGCACCTACTACACTCTGCAATGATTATCCACAGCGGCTCAGCTGAGAGATGCTGTGGTGTTACACATATCCCATGCAGAGAACAGGCCCTGAGAGAGATAGCATGAGCTTCACAAGGACAAAATTGCAGTGACTGACTGGTAGAGAAGCTAATGTTGATCTTTGCCAGTTGAAAAACTTGTTTGACTTTTCAGGTGATGAAGTTCACTTGAATAGATCACTCAGTTTTCTAACAGGAAGAATGTTTTGACAGA
>VYZS01050930.1:0-24489 GCA_013400695.1 Neodrepanis coruscans | reverse complement strand
AATAAATCGCTGGGGATTTGTTTCTGTTTCCAGGGTTTCCTGGAGATGTGCCTAAGGAAGGCTCTGCTGTAGATCTAAATCTCCTGAGACACAGTGCTCTGAACTCTGAACAGACCAGGAGGATGTGGAGGATTCTTTTACAGGTAAGTGCTGTTTGTAGGTGCTTCTGTTTAAGTGCTGCCTTGAAAATTTCGGATTGGGGTGGTCATTTTTTCTTGACATGGCCCAGAAATTGTAAGCAATTGATATGATGAGTGCCATAGGTTCATGCCCTGTGTGACAGAGCCACTGAATAGAAACTGATACCATGAGCAACCTGTTTTTTGAGCCCAGAGCAGTACAAAACAAGGACTTGCATGTCATCCATAGGAATTTAGGAGCACTTCCAGGAAGAGAGCCGTTTACTGGGAGTGCCAAACATTGAATTGCACATCTAGGCCAGAGACTTAACTAAAGTTCCAAGAGTGGAAAACATGTGAACAAGGTATTTTTTGGCAAGGATGAGATGAATAGGCAAATCCTATAAGCCTGTGTTTGAGTTTCATTGCCTCTCCCATTACTTTTCCTGGCTTCTGGTTGGTTGCCTTAATCTCAGCTGTCCTTCCCCTCAGTTATAATTATGGTTTTCTTGGAATGATTAATGCTGGAATGCATCCTAATATTTAGGGATGATAAGAGGGGTAACTCCTATGTATGATCTGATTCTTTCCAGTGAGTAAAATACTGCCAAGTATCCTACTTGACAGAGAAGAAAAGAAAAAAACAAACCAACAAGTGTCAAAGAAAAGCTGAGTGCCTGGTAAAGCAAAACTTGACTGAAATAACCTGAGAAATACTTAAAAGACAAGAAAATTGTTAGAGAACTTGGAGTGGGAGAAAACTTGCTGAAAGAATAATGCCCAGTGAATATTTCCAGGGCAGTCCAGATCAGAAATTATTTTCCTCACCGTGAATTCTTTCAGATTGTAGTTGTAGAAGACAGCAAATCCTTAAATAGGCAACCAAATGCTTTTATTAAAAAATTTATCTGGGTTTTTGGATACCATGATCAGTGGCGCTGCATGTTTATTTATACCACAAGCAAAAGTAGTTAACTTGCAAAAAATATGGATTTGAATGAATTTCAAAAATCAAGAGGGAAAAAAAATCTTGCTGTGAAGTTAATAAAAACATCAACTTAAAAGGACTCTGCTGACAAAGTGTTTCTGGGCTGCAAAATTCAGGCAGTTACAACCTAGGCTTGCAAATACTGTTTGGAATTTCATGTCAAAAGCAAAGCACAAAGTATATAACAAATGCATTATATGTCCCTCCTTAGCTGGGACCAAAACCTTGCTGTGCATGCTCTGTATTAATGCCTGTTAAATATCCCCTCACAGTTCTGGAGCTGATCCTGCTGCCACGGATTTGAGGGGCCCCCTGTCTCCCCACACACTTCTGTGGAACAAAGGGTGTTCTGGAATGCCCGTGCTGAAGACACCAAGTAAAGGGGTGACAGCCTTCCATGCTGGAATTCCTACAGGCTGCAAACTCTGAGCCAGCCTCCTCCTCTCCCCCTGCTAGCAAGGCTCGTTTTCATCCATCTCTGTGGGGGTTTTGCCTGGGGAAATCAAAATGGAAGAAGAGATACCATCCTCTGGTACAGGCTGCAGGGATGGCAGGCACCTTTCCTGCAAGATTGGTGCTTCAGCCAGGTGCAGGTGAGTCTCAAAATAATCCACGGACTCCCCTTCTTGAACCTCAGCCAAGATCTGGTAGTCCCCAAAACAAATGACGCACTTCCACGGCAGGTCCACTTTGTTGAGGTAGCCCAGCTCTGTCTGGTTCACAGTCAGCTTTGTCCTCTTGCTCAAGTTCTTTATCTCCAGGCAGAATTCCGAGCTGTTGAGCTTCCTGTAGAACTGCAGGGAGAACTGGACCCGAGAGACCCGGGTGTCCACCAAGCTGTAGCGGCAGACCTTGGAATCGCGGCCAAACTTGGGCGCCTCGTCTGCCCTGACCTGCTCCCTCTTGCAGAAATTCAGGCAGCGAAACATCATCTTCTCCTCTTGGCAAGGGTGGTAAAAGGTCATGTGGAGGCACGTCACCGTTTCTTCTGTCTCGGCCGCTTCGAAGGAGCTCATGGTGAGGAGAGTCCCCGGGGCGAGGAGGGAGGGAAATGGCTGTGGAACCAAACAGACTGGGCTCAGCGCGGGGTTAAAGTGCTCCCTGGGCCACTGCATGGGGTTTACAGCAAGCTGGCTGACACAGCAAAGGTGGTGGGAGCTCTGGAGCAAAGCACAGGGGAGAGCTCAGAACTCTGGGCAACACCTATTGCTGCCAACGAGCTCTTCGTAGGGATCTCATAGGTAGATTTGTCTTGGCAAGAAATGTGTCATTTAGCAACAAGATTGGCTTAAAATAGGGCAGGTACTGTCTGTGCCCTGCTCTCTGTCTAGTCCTGTGACTGACTAGAAGGTATCAAGTGACTTTTACAACCAGTCTGTCTGTAAGCAGGAATAATTCAAATATGTAGAAAGCACCCCCTTGGCTGTTGGGTCAGAATTTCCCCCTTCCATTGATGAAAAACAGTTTAGAAGTGACTGTGGTGATAGTGTGTAAAGCGAATGCAACAGTTGTGTGAGACCTAAAAAAGGAATTGTCAGCAGCTCTGGGTATTTCCTCATTGCCTGTTGGGAAATCCCAGCTATCTGCTGCAGAACTGAAAATAAATAACTTTTCCCGGGTTTGGTGGTTTTGTGTGTGTTTTTGAAGCATCTCACATGCGGCACAGAGATACCTGATTATGAATTAAGGTCTGTTTCAACGTCTGAGTGACTGCAGCGCATCCTAATAAAATCTGAGATACCTTAGGGAACACTGTGCTCTGCTCCTCCATAAATGCAGGGCCAGTGTCTTCCTGCACTGAAACAGAGTCTAGGCAAAGAACAGTCTTGGTGCTTCAAGTAGGAACCAGAGAATGAGTTTCCAGCTACTCACCAGAGAAACATGTGAGCAGCTCTTTAACTAGTTTCATACAGGGCAGATGTGTGTCAGGTTTCTCCCTGTGGCTTGCAACAAATTCCTGATGTGTCTCATCCTCAGCTCTCTCATGAGCTCCATTCAGTGCTCACAATACAACCTGTTTCTTCTCACTGGGTGACTCACCGCTGCAATTAAGCGATGATTGTGTTTTGTGATGATGGAGTTGACTCGTGTTCTTTTGAGGCTCACTTACACCGCTGCACATAAACACCAACCACGCTGAGTGGTGGTGCATCATTTTTTTTCTGTCTAAAAAAGCAGAACAGTTTCCTTCCTGTCCCTTTAACACAAACCCAGCAGCAGCTCTGACGAGAGCGGCCCAGCTTGCCTGCTGAAGTCGGCTACAACAGTGCGGATGATGAGAGAAACAGAAGATTTGCAGCACAGCTCACTTTAAAGCAAACTAGGAAATATCAGCTGTGCTTTTGGCAGGAATACAGAGAGAGAGAGAGAGACACCCTGACGGCAGGTTATTCCCCTGCCATCTGTGAGACAAGCTGCGGTGGTGTCGATATCCCAGATGCCACAGCTCTGGGGTGCTGGGAGCAGCTCTGTGAGCAGCATGGGCCGTGTCTGGTTCTGCTCTTCCCTGTTTTGCACCAGGAAGAGGATGTTACATGAGGTCATTTTTGGCGAAAGGGGAAAACCAGAGCCCTTTCACTTAGTCCACAGATCAGCCCACAAAGCGACTTTTCTGCCTCGAGTCTGGGGCTGAATTTGATCCCGACTTAAAAGCACGTTCTGCTTCAGTTACTACCTTTGTTAATTCGTTTCCCAAACGCACCGGGACTCCGCAAAACCGCAGGAACACGAGGATACATTTTGAGAAAGCTGCAGTGTTTATACAACTTTGTGTCAGACCCACCGCAAAACACGGCCTTTATTCACATTCTAATGAGTTTTACAAGGCCACAGACCCCTCTATCTGCCCATGACCTGCTCCTGTTCCACCTCAGGCACCTCCACCCCACCTGCCCAGCCCTGCCCTAAACTTCCATCGGGGTTGAGCATACTTCAAACATATCACCGTCGAAATGCCGAAGGAGTTTCTACTTACTCGGACCGGGGAAGGAAACTTTCTCCAGCTGAATCCAGACTTCTCCCGCAACTTTTCTCCCCGCTGCTGCTGTCGTTGTTGTTGTTGCCTTCCTTTGCGATAAAACAAACCGCGACAGCCTCACTCCTCTCGCCACTCCCGCAAGGAGGAGCGCGAAGATTCCTGCCCAGGCTCCCTCAGAACCGCCCTGGGGGGATCCCGGGGATCCATCCCGCCTCCTGGAATCCCCTCACCCTCCGGGAGCGGCTCCTGACGCCGGCAGAAGGTGGGAATGGCCGAGCTGGGAAGCGCTGAATAGGGAACAGCTGAGGAGAAGAGGCGGGAATAACTCAGGCGGGCGGTGCTGAGGGGGAGGGAGCCCAACTGACTTTTCCTAAAAAAAAAATTTAAAAATAGGTTGAATTATTTATTATAGTGAATAAACCGAGAGAAACTTCGGTTTTTCTCTTCAGCCCCGCCCGGGGGTTTTGTGTGGGCGCCTGAAAATGTCGTGCCCACAACGATGCCGGGGGTCGGACTGAACGGTTTTAGCCCCCAAATGAACACCTGGAAGGGTAAAATGCACCCGCAAGAGTCACAGCACAAGCACAGCAGTTGGCCTTATGATGTTCTTAAATGATTATTTTAAAGTTTTTGTTTTTTTGTTTGCTTTGAGCAAGTGCAGTTCAGCTTCATTGCACCATTTCTGGGAAATGGCCTGATCTTTCACTGGGCGCTGAGCTGAGCTGAAAACTTTCCTCTTTTTTCCCCTCCTTTACAAATCCTGAGGCAGTTGTGCCATCTGGCAGGGAAAAAAAAAAAACAACAAAACCAAACCCAAACCTAAAACAGAACAATTCTTCCTCATCCAGCTGCTTAGTTTTTCTTAATAACCAAGATTTACCCCCCAGCACAGAACAAGAGGCAGAGCAGAGGAAAAACCTGTTTGTCTTCAATCCAAATCCCAAATATTTAGTGTCCTCTCTTCCCTGTGCCTGTACAGCATTGGGATTGGCAAGATGTTGTGCCTGGATAAGTACCAAAGGTTTGATTACTTTGGCATGGGCAGTGAAATACTGTGTTGGTTCATAGAAACTATTTTTCATTTGTGTGTTCTCTTTATATATTCAACAAACAAGGTAAATGACTTGTGGGTTGATAAGTTCCTTTGTAGTTCTTGGAGAATAATTTTTATCTGTATGTAGGCTCATACATCTGTTCCATGTGCTCTTCTCCCCTGACATTAGGGGGGGGAAAAAAAGGGATTAAACTGTGTTTTGCAAGAACCATGTTGGAAAACAGAGAAGAAAAACAGATTATTCCAGATTTCTCCCATAGCAAAATGCCTTTCCTGCACCAGGCAGGACTGGACCTGTGTGCTCACACACATAAAAAAAAAAACCCCTTTGCTGCCTCCTGGAAAAGCCAGAATTGTGCAACACTGCTATTTATTGCAACTGTTAATGGTTATAATTCCTGTCAGCCCTTTGGTTCCGGTAACAGCCTGATTCCCTGGCCGTGAGAGAGCTTTCCTGATAGGATTATTTTGATACTTTTGCCTACTGAGGTGTGTAAGTACCTTTCCTTTTTTTTTCCCCTAGGGTTATCTAACATCATATTAAGTACCTATTCTGTATTATTTTATGATTTAAGTATAGCTCTGTGTGGTTTGGTACAGGGGAGGGCAGGAGCCGGATTTACAACTCCTCTCTTCCATAAGTTTCCAAGCAGTTGAAATGCTGCCAGCTGCAGGAAAACAACTCCAGGTCTGCCCTTTATGTGGAAAAACTCTGTGCTTGTGGGGGTTTTGGGTGACCTTCCTGCTAAAACAGTTCTGTGCTTTACTAGAGTTCGTTCCTGTGTTACAATAACTTCTTTTTTTTTTTTCACTTGAAATTTCTTCGGTCAAAAGTGAAACTGCAAATCAATCCGTCCTTTGGGCTAATGAAGTGTTTGGGATGCACAGGCTGAAAGGCTGAGCTGGTTTTGGCTTGGCTGTAGTGGTACATTTTTTCTCTAACTACTGATTCCTGTAACTCCAGAGCCCAAAAAGCTGGAAAATGGAAAAAAATCCTAAGGGCTCTTACGTTGCTCTCAGTCATGACTGGCTTAGAAAATCCGAGTGAGTGAGAGGAAATATGTTACTTTTGCTTTCTGGGAAGTTCATGGTGGGTCAGAAGGGTTATAGAAAGAATATCCTCTTGATGATCTGCCTGGCTGCTTGTCAGCTGGGAATGCTGTGATGACATTTAAGGCAGAAACGGTGCAGAAATGGCTTTTTTTTCTGCAGGGCTGGCTCTTGCCACAGGGGGAGATGAGCCGTGTACTCGTGTTTCGCTGTCATGTGTGACAGAGATGGCGTGTGGTGAGCTGAGCAGAAAGCCTGAGAAAGGCGCAATAGGTGCCAGAAGGTGGCGGTGTGTGACCACATGTGGGAAGACACCAGTTTTGGGGGGGTTTGGTGTTTCCTGGGTATGTGTAGTTGGTTTGGCAGAGTCATAACGGGCCTGTAGTGGCGTTCTGCAATGAGCTGTTGTTACTGTACAGCAAACAAGTGTTCAAACAGGAAAGAAATAGGCCCTTCTCAAAGACAGGTGTGATCCAAAGGTAAGTAAGAAAAAGCTGGATCTCAGGGTAGGAAGGAGGAGAGCTGCATTCACTGAACTCTTAGATCCCAGTGCCAAGAACGGCTCCACACCATAAAACAGAGAGGAAGAAGGGAGAGCACAGCTCCCTCTGTTTATTTCTTTGCTCCTTATTTACTCAGGAAAAAGAATTCTCCCATTTCCCATCTCATCTGACCTGGATTCCCTACCTTTTGTCCATCCCACTGCCCTTATTTCTGCAGGGACAGAGAAGGCTGTCTTACTGAAGAAAATGAAGAGCTGAAAAGGAACAAACTGATTTGTGCAAGTACTTTGATAGCAATGAGATTAAACACTGTCTTCACCAGGACCCAGATTTTACTGTGGGGAGAGAATCCACTCTCTCTGTCTGGTCTGACACCAGTTTGATGGAGATATTTCATGTGTGCAGTGCAGACTGAGCAGAACCACCCTTTTCAGCTCCCTTCATTGAACAAAGAAAGCTGTTTCGAAGAGTTAAACACTAATATAAACTGTATTTTGCTGATATGTAGCAGAACCAGAGAATATAATGGGGGGGTTTTGTTGTTGTCGTCATCCCAAACAGCTCAAGTAGTTTCCTTCCTACCCAAGCAAGCAGGTGCCTGGATCATCTTTACCTTTGATTGTTCTGGAAACCCTCCCTTGGAGCAGTTGCTGTCTGATGGGATTGAGAAAAAAAAAAAAAACAACACCTGTTTTTATCACTGCAGGGACAAAAATTGGCATTGAGAAGTGGTGAAGGCAGTGGGTGTCTCTTCCCTCTTTGCAGCCCCTTGCCTGGGCCTGAAGTCTGTCCCTTCCAGAAGCTCCTGGTTGGTGGAAACAGTAGGATTTCACAGCACAGGGAGCATTGGTTTATGGCTCTGTGTACGGTCTCACAAGGGAACACTGTTCAATAGGCTTCAAAGTGATTCAGCCCTGGCATAACCGTGGCTGTGGCCACATGTAATATAGCCTGTAGCTCTTTAAAGAGGATTAGCCTTAGATCAGGGACAGCATTCATTGCTGGGTCTCATGTAAAGCAGAATATGCTAATGAAATGGAAATGTCTACAGCAAACATTGCATAATATTGGAAACCTCAAAATTGAGCATTGTGTGTCCTGATATCTCTGCTGGGAGTCAAACTTTCGTGGTCTTTTTGTTGTTTGGAGAGAAACTGAAGTTTGTAATATCAACACGAGCTCTCTAATAATAAATCAAGACTTGGTTTGCAGATTTACAAAAAAAAAATTAGAAAGAGACAAAGGTTTGAAGGTAACTTTCCAAACACTGCTGAATGCTTTAATGAAGTCATAGCTCTCCAACAGAGACAAAACCCACCACACCCCAAAATATCTTCATTTGGGTTTTCTGCAACAGGGAAAGGCTTGGTTCGATCCTGCCTTCTCTTCCCAGTTGCCCTTCCATGGCTTTACACTCCAATTTTGGGGTTTACAACAATTTCAGCATCAGTCCTGCAGAGACACAGTGTTTCTGACATGTGTTGCTGAGCCATTTCACTTTTTTAAGGCACTTTCTGTCTGTACATCCACCTCCACTGGCAATCCAGTAAAACTTCCCTGAAATGGCTCTCCCATTTCAGTTCTATGCCAGTCTTTGGAATGTTTGAGGCTTAATATTTGTAGGGATGCAAAAAAAGCCCCCAGACTTCAGGTTGACCCCTGGTTCCAACTGTCTGACTCGAGATGCTGCGAAGGATTTTAAGCTTCACAGGAAGTTTGTGACCCTGATATGAGGCTCCCTCAGTGCCTGGGCTTGAAAGCTTTGCCCATGGAAGTGCTTAGACCTGCTCCAGGTTCTTTCCTCCTCGCACAGGTGAGCAGGAATTCGTGTGTTCCTGGCCTGGGGTTTGGTGCTCAGGCAGCACTTTCAAAACCACCAAATACAAGGTACAGTGATGGGCATTAAATACCTCCATGGGCCCTTCTGCTTTTGTGCCTCATCCCGCTCTGCTGAGGAATAAAAGTGCACAGAAAGCCTTTGGGAAGAAGATCCTTGTGGCTGCACTTCCAAAGCATGCACTTTGATTGCTTAGTAGTTTTTTTTCTCTCAGGTTGTTCTGGGATTATTTTTTTTTTTTTTTTGTGGTGGTGGGTAAGTTTTTGTTGGTTTTTTTGTTGTGCTTTTTTTTTTTTTTTTTAATTATTATTATTTTGCTGTTTGGAAGGAGGGTTTTTTTTCTGTAGACTTGGAGGGTGGTGATACATATTCATGAAAGAGAAGTCTTTCCAGCCCCTGCCTGCCTTGACAAAGACTTAGCTGTTTCACACAGCAAGCTGACTGGAATTGTGTGGGGCCTGCCTGACCAGATTAGAGCAAACAGCCAGCTTATTCCTCCAGTCATCAGGCCTCCCCTTCCTAACAATTTCCCCAATTGTCATTTTGACAAGGCTGTCATTAGGTGATGGCTTCTTTTGCCCATTTTCAGATAAAGATAATTTCCTTAACTTCCATTTTATTTGACAACAAGTAGTTTGGGAGAGAAAGGAAGTGCTTCGGTAGTTTATGGATTAAGGGTTTGTCACTTCAAAGGCATCTTTGATCTAAAAATATGTGCTGTACCAAATTCATTATGTCTTTTTTTTCCCTTTTTTTTCAGAAGTTTTTAATTTATTGATCTGCCTCTCAATTATTCCTTTTTTTTTCTTTTTTCTTTTTTTTTTTTTTTTTTTTTGGCATCTCCTAGTAGCACTTGGGATAGCAGTGGTGAGTGGAAAGCACCCAACTGGCCTCTCTGAAAAGTCATGACCAGGGCGAAACAACAGGTGCTTTTGTTCCATCTGCTTTTAGCCAGAGGTCCTGCCATGGCAGCTCCATTAAAAAAGTGGGGGACAGAGAATATGTTTCATAAGGAATGGCTCACTCGGTGTTTTTTATTGGTCTGGGTCACTCCTCTGCTGTAACTGGCCTAAACCCAGGGTTCTGCTGTAGTTTGGTGCTGGGGTTTGACTCCCTGGTATCCCCTTTTTCCAGCTCAGGCTGCTGCAGGGAGAGATGTGGTGGGAGACTGAGTATGGATCAAGAGCCAGGCCTTTTCCAGGGCCTGGATCAGGCACTGGGCTTCCCTTTCCCCCCTTTTTAGGGCTGAAAAACCCCCCATCCTTGGCTCAGCAGCGTGACTCCATCCCAGCAGCCCATTATTCTCGCCTTACACAGCCTTAGCTGGGGCTGGGATTTGCCCTGTATTAATATTAATACCCATTCCACCTAATTACTCCAGCTTTTCCTGGAAGGTTCCCCCCGTGTTTCACCAGCCAGCAAACCACCTCCTTGCTGCTGGAGGCTGTTCTTGATCCCATTTCCAAACACAAGCACTTCTGCTTCAGCTCTGGCTGCAGTGGCTGTGCAGGGGCCTGCTTTTTTTTTTTTTTTTTTTTTTTGGTTTTTTTTTTTTTTCCCCCCTTCCTTTTTGCCTGCTAATTGGCTGAGACCACCAGAATTTGGAGGACACAGATGTCACTGATAGTTTGCCTAGGGAGCACATTCATGCCCATCTGTTGCAGTCTAGAAGGCTGTTCATATATCCACAAGGCCTTCATTTAATTCTTGTCAGAAAGTAATGTAAATCCAGTTTACCTCAGAGGTCACAGCCAAGATTTATGCCAATGAGCCCCCTGCAATTTACACACACTGTAGTTGTATAGGATGAAAAGAAACCCTTTCATGTTGGTGCATATTAACAAGAAAGCTTGCCTTAGGAGAGGCTTTTTGATTGAGGTCCTTCCTTATTTTAATACAGCCAGTTGAGATACCCAGCTTTACCAGAAGAAAATATCTCATCTTTAAGCCAGAGAAGTAAACTAACTAACTAACTAACTAAACATCCTAGAAATTAGTTGTACTTTTTTTTCTTTCTTTTTTTTTTTTTTTTAAATCTTTTGGCACAAAGAGGCAAATGTTCCAGGAAAACACAAACATGTGTGCACTGAAATATTCAGGAAATTGAATTTGCCTTCTGTGGAAGATGATATTAACTCAATTATTGAAACCTTTGCTGAGTTATCATAAACATGTTTTCTTTTTTCTTTTTTTTTTTTTCTGTTTTACTTTTATAATCTCTCAAGCTACCAAATTTTAAAATAAAGCTGAACCTGTTTTTTTTTTTTTTCACAGAAAGACTTCAGAAGGCTCGTGCAGAAATCCACAGGAGGGATAGCAGCCAAGGGTGCTGTATGATGTGCATGCTCCCCATTACCTGCTGCAGGTAAAAACACCAGCTTCAATGTTCCATTGCTTTTCTAGGGACAATATTCTGTAATTTTTTTCACTCTCCCTACAGAAATCAAGGGAAAATAAAATATCATCATATGGAGTGAAAGTGAGACCGTAACTGGACCAGCTGCAATAGGTCCAGCACTGCCTCTGTGTGATGATTTCTCCCCTGTCTTTATTCAGCAAGAGACTCTAACAGCTTAAAGATCTTCCCCAAAAAAGAGTGTGGCTTCATTATCCTTAGGGAAGCCTCCCATGGAAGGGCCACAATACACCAAATTAGGCTGGAGGGAGAAACTAGCAGTGCAAGTGGTGCAGATACTTGAATTGAAAATGAGCTGTTAGAGAAGGGTTATTAAAATTGCCTGTAGGAGCAGGCAGAGAAAAGCAGGAGGCAAAGATGGATCAGGATGTGCCGACAAAAGACCTTCAGAGTTGGGCACCTCTGCTTCTTTTAGGCTGAGTGTAGTTTGAGGGTGTTCATTTCATTTTTTTCTGGCTCCAGTCAGAGGGATTCTCCTCCTTCCTTTGCCCCCTTCCTTTTCTCTGGTTTGTCCAGCCTGTGGATTTTCCCCCCAGCAGAGGCTTTCAAATGTTATAGGTGTGGAAATCAGTATCATTTGCATGGTGTCATAATGACTGGAGTGGTTTGGGATTAGGAGGCAGGAGAGCAAGGCACCGAAATGAGAGCAGGGCTCAGAGTCTAAGTTCCAGTGTAGCACTTAAAATAATTAAAATGTTTATTTGAAAGTCAAAACAGCCTGGGTCATAAATAACTCTTCATCCCCCGATTGATTGTGGTGAGTCCCAACCGAGAGCTGTGGGAATAAGGTTTATTTGCTCCCTGTTGGGATTAATCCATAAATGTAGTCTCCACATGGAACTCATCAGGTCTTTGCTTCCTCTTCATTAGTCTCCCTGGAACTGGAGGGGTAGCCTGAATAAGATGAAAATTGGGATAATATATTTTCAGAGAGAAAAGGTCTGGTGATCTCTAATTTGTGTTTCAGGGCCATAATGCTGTGGAAAATTTCCCAAATGATGTTGTCTGAGAAACCAACGCTTGTTATCCTTGCTGCATTTGAAGTTTGAACGCAGCAATTACATCTTCTTTTTCTTAAAGCCTCCCAAGCTAATTGCGGTCTTAACCTGGCTAGATTGACTCCCAGGCTTCCTTCCATCCACAGCAGAACTGAAAATTCCTTTCTCTTGACAGATCTTTTGGTCTTCTAGCCCACGGGCTCAGAAATGTCACAGTATGGCCCATTTCTTATTAAAGAGATCATTTCACTGTAGCCCACCCAATCCTTCCCTCCACCCCTCTCGTTCTGAACCCCGGCTCCAATTAGAGGGCAACCACAGAAATGTATTTTCTCGTCCCCTGAGACCTTTATAATATTTTTTTCATCACCACATTGGATATGAGGAGTTATTTTAATCCAGGCTCCAACCAGAAATGGCACAGATTTTTTTTTTTCATCATTCTGTTTTAAAGTGTCTAACGATTTGCATCAAGCATTTAAATGCTGGTTTTGCCCAAAGCTGGAGTAAACTTTCCCGACACCAAAAAAAAAAGCTTAAACCCTCAGTCTGATGCAAAATTGGTTTCATTATGTGTTTTCAAAGAGCATTTTTAAGGGCATCCTTAGAAAGCGTTTTTTGTCCGGGCAGTTTTGCAGCTCGTCAGGCTGCAACTTTTATCACTTCAAAACCGTAGTCTCCTTAAAGTACCACTTGTTAGGATTTAAGGGAACTTTAGGAAAACTGATTAGTAACCACTGAGAGGGTTCTAAAGGCCTCCAGAAGTTTTTGCTGTTCTGCTGTTCAGCTTTAGTCTCAGGTCCTGCATTTCCCCCAGGTCCATAAGCTGCGTGCTTGGTTATTCCCCCCTCGCAGCTGTCACTCAATGCCACAGCTGTCACAAAACACAACTTTACAAAGTGGCATCTGTGTGAAGGATGCTGCAGTAGTTTAAAGCTCTTTGCTGCGTTTTAAGCTGATTTTATGATGCGAGTCATTGTCCTCAGTGATGGATCTCAAAAGCCTCTCCACCTTCTGAGTACTGATGTACAGTTTATTGCACTTTTTCTCTGTGGTTCCAGCACTTTGGTGTCGCTGCTGTTGTAAATCATTATTTTATTACTCTGAGTGTCCTTGCTGTTTATTCAATTCTTTGGGGAAAAAAAAAAATGGATGGACCTGAAGAAAAATCCCTCGCTTGCTGACATTCATATATCACTGTTATGGACCTGGCAGTTTCCTGGTGAGTTAAATCCTGCCGATCCAAGGAAGCCAAGTGCTGCACTTCCACACTAATTTGAGCTTCCCTGCTAAGCCAGGGCAGCTCTTTGTGAGACTGGCAGCCTGTGTGGCTCACAAAGCCACAGGGCCCTCCTGCTCACAGTAAAGACCCAAAGGGTCTTCCAGGCTGTGGCACCACGTGAACTGGGCTTAAAAGTTTAATTTTGGGCTCTGGGCTCATTGGATGCTCTCAGTACCATGTTATTCTTTGCAAAGGGAAATATTCCAGTGCTTAACTTGCTTTAGTGCATTTTCATAGCAAATTGTGCCTATGAACACACATTTACCAGGGCTGTGAGGTGGCAGCTGAACACAGGCCTTTCACCAACATGCTTCTGCACTCTCCTGGAGCAGCTTCCAGCTTCCATTTCCCAGGACTAATGTCCACAGTGGATCCCAGACAGGTGTATGTCTACACAGTAGTCACTCGAGTGGGCTCCCTAGAAAACGAGATTTTTGAGAAATCAATTACACAAAGCCACGGAGTCGGGGCCAGATGGCTGGGATGCTTCATCCCAACCTGGGAGGTACTCCTGGGACGGCTGCACACTCCTTCCCACAGGGCTGGGTAATCAGATAAATCAATTAGCAGATGTCAGTGCAGTTAGCAGAGCAAGCAGCACTGCCATAGGTGTGTTACTGTGACTGTAGCAGAGGGGGCTGCCTGCCTTTTTTCCCCGATGGATAACCAGCAACTGGATCCGCTTTTCTACACCTGGCTGGGTAGGAGGAGAGCAGCACTCTGCTTTCTGGCTGCTGTCACCAGGTTCAGATGTCTGTCACTGAGAGTTCCTTAGGGAGAGACAATCTTTGTGGACTGGGACCTTGTGCCATGAGCAAATCCCATCAGTGGGGGTGGCCTTTTTTCAGGCCGATTTTTGCCAATGACAGAGAGTTCAGCCCTGTCTTCTGGGTGGACTTTGGACCTTGCTGTAGCTGTGACTCCAGCCCTGTCTTTGGCTCTTATTTGGAGCTAAAAAGATGGGGAACTCTTTCTGGTTTTCCTCCTGATTTTATCCATGGCTCTGCATCTAGCTGATCTTTTATTCGCTCTCCAGCTGCTCACACGTGTCTGTGCCCTTGGTCTCTTTTTTTTTTTTTTTTTTTTTTACAGCCACTTTTTGAATTTCTTCTTTCTCTGACATTTGTCTGCAGGGTCCCACTGACTGGCTCCTGCCTCCAGGCTCTTTGCTGATGAATCCCATCTTTTGCCCTGCTCCACCTGCCCTTCCACGGCAGGCTCCTCTCTGATCCTCTCTGCTTTCGCATGAGTGCACCTCTTTCGCCCTCTGCTTTTCAATCTGGCAGCCTGCTCTCACTCGGTGCTGTTGAGAACACAGGCTATCTGCCACCAACCAGCTCCGGGATCCAGCAATCCCAGAGCTGCAACAGAAAGGGAAAAACCTCCCTGGAAATTTAGCTGCTAGAATGGGAGTCGGTTTTAGCCAACGGAGCAGACTGCGCCTGTTACTTTGCATTCCCCTTCCTCCTTCATGGCTGTGCTCTTTCCCCAGTTTTAGAAATGTCTTCACAGAGGCTGTTTCTGACTAAAGTGCTTCTTCTGTGAGAACAGTTCTCTAAGTGAAACCACCATCAAATTGAGGGGGGGGACCAAACCAAAGCACCACACCGCCAAAATATTTATTTTATGCTTAAGTTTTGAAAGCTGAGTGTCAAATTTTGAGCCAGATACCTGGGATGGATTTGGTGGGGCTTTCCTTCATCACCACTGGCAATGTCCTAAGCACCTGAAGGACTTGCAGCAGTACGTGTATGAAGAACATTCCTATATGGGATAGCATTCCAGGGTAAAACAGGGTCTGGAAGATGCAGGCAGCATCCTCCACGAGTTCTGCCATTCAATCCCAGCTAAGTGTGTGCGACAGCCGGAGCCTTCCGGGTGCAAAGGGCTTCGGGACAGCCTGGATAGTCACTTCCCTGCTCGGGGTTTCCCTGCTCCATCGAGGAGGAGCCCGTCCTGTCTGCCTGGCACCTCGGAGAGATGTCCGCCTCGCACACTTGGTCACCGGGACCCTGCAGTAATTTCACGCACTCCTCTAATAAAGTCCTCCGAGGCTGGCATGTATTTTCATGTATCTCCCCTATTATTTCTCCCCGCTTGAGCCTTTCAGATAATTGATGATACTTTAGTTAATCATTTTCTCCCTCCTTTGTTCGCCAGGTACCTCAGCCTTGAAGGGATCCTTTTCATTTAGAACCCCGTGTCCTCTCTTAAGTAATTGATCACCGCGCACCCGGGGACACCCAATTCACAGCCGAGCGGGACCAGCCTTCATGAATAATCAAAACGCCGTGGCCGTGCTGCTGCAGGAGTGCGAGAGAGCCCTGGAGGCGCTCCCGTCGGGAAAGGCTGGCACGGACCAGGAGGATGAGCGGGAATACCGGCGGTGCCAAGGTGAGGTCCACAGGACCCGCCGGTCCTCAGCCCCTGCCCTATTTTCCTCCTCCCGGCAGATGAGTGTCAAGAGATGCCTGGATTTCGAGGCCATGAATGGGATGCAGGCTACGGGCAGCCAGAGAGAGGAGTCCACTTTGTTGCAGTGAATTGCTGTCAGTTCTAATTTTAGGCTTCAGTAAACATGAGGCTGTAAGGAACAGTTTAGTTTGGGAAGAACAATGCCCAAAAGTTTGCTGATGCACATAAATTTCAGTTATTAAAAAAAAAAAAAAGAAAAAGAAAGAAAGGAGAAAAAGGATGCAACTTCTGAATAAGGGCACATATTTCCTCTCCTTTCATAGGAACTGGGGGAGGGCCCTCTCTGTTTGTCAGCTTCTCCTCATATATTAAAGAGCTCATTGCCCGAATCTTTATCTTGCAAAATGTGTGTGACCTCTATAAGTGGTGTCCAAGGAAAAAGAAAACAAAAAACCAACAACAAAACTTGCACTCTATCTCTGGAGAGGAAAATCCATGCTGGCTAAAGACTGGAACAAATACCCAGGAAAGGAAGCAGTGTTTAGCAAGAGCCATAATAAAAGTGTTCTTCATTTATTTTAGTGCTGGTGTTACCTGCTGGAAACCAACATTTATTTTTGTACCGCTGTGGTGCTTTGGGGTAAAAAAAAAAAAAAAAAAAAAGACAAAACAACAAACCCAAACCTATTTCTTAACTCCAGCGGAATTAAGGCTTTCCTTTGCGTGACACATCTGCGGCACTGCCCGTTTTCCAGTTTAGTGTTAATAATGTTTAGTTTTGCTTTGCTTGAGTGACTCGACCATAACGTTAATTTGATCTTTAAAACCCTTTGTTTGTCCCGGGGCGCAGAGCCGTTGAGAATATGTTTTTCCGACCATCCTTGTTCTTGCTGGGAGGTCAGCTGCCTTTTTCTGAAGCACCTAAGTCTGTTTGCGCTGGAGGGTGGCGTGTAGGTTTCTGTTATGGATACTGGAAGGTTTTTCTCTCCTTTTTTTTTTTTTTTGTCTTTTCAACAAAGGGTACTTTGTTTTCTCCTCGCAAGTTCTTTTAAGTTTTATTATGGCTCCCTAGAATAGGCTCTTGAACTCCTAATCAGGTAGAGCCTTTTTCCCTCATCCTCCTCCCTCCTTTTCTCCTATTAAATGCCACAGAGTATGAGAAATAATCAGTTTAGTTCCAGATAAGGTAAATCAGTGCCCTTATAATCACTCGATTAGACACGGTCCTTCAGGTAAACTGCTTCAGGAAATGGGCGATCAGAGCCTGTAGTGATGCTCGGGCTTTTCCAGGGACCGTGTTCCCATCAGCTGAAAGAAAAATCCCCAGCAGCGGGGTGGTGACAGCGACATTAATAACTGCTGGGGCTCTGTGCCCGGGGAAGGCAGGGCCTCGCAGGTCGGCGGCTCTGGGCTTCAGGGGGACCCTCCCAGCTCAGGGGCCGAGGGGGTTTCTTTGCCCCCCTCTGCCCCCGGGGCTGCCTTTGTTCCCCCCGGCTTTCTCAGACGGGACTGAAAGCCAAATCCATATAAATGCTGGGGAGAGGAGGAGCACATCCATATCTCCCTGTAGCTGAGGGGGCAGAATGGGTGTTAGGTGGGTCCGGATGGCTTTTTTTAAATTTCTTTTTAGGCTGGAAATCAATCCAGTCAACTTCTATGCCTGTTCAACCTTCATTAATGAAGGAGTTTATATTGCCAGAGGTGAGAACAGCTCTCAGTTACAAGGCTAAACTCTTGTCCTGAGGGCTGGATTTTAGCTGAAAGACTGTTGATACCATCTCACCAAGTAGTTGCTGTGGTTCTGGTGGATGTTCTTGTGATGCAACATGGTTTTATTGTCATTACCTGGCTAAATATTTCCACGTGGTGACAACTGGACATCGAAGCGAGGCTGGGAGCAGTATCCTGCCAGGCCTATGAATGTCCAACCCCAAAGGCTCCAGGTTTGCCAAATCCTCCTGAAAATGTTACCCTGGTTTCCTTTCCTAACCAGCTCATCAGTAGTGACTGCTGAGGTTGCCTCTTTAAAAATCCAAGTTCAGGATTAGATAACTTGGCTTTAGTCTTTGTTCTTTAGTGCATCAGGTAGGAGGGGGATCAAGGTTTGATTAAGGATGGCATGGAAAACAGGAACNCGACCATCCTTGTTCTTGCTGGGAGGTCAGCTGCCTTTTTCTGAAGCACCTAAGTCTGTTTGCGCTGGAGGGTGGCGTGTAGGTTTCTGTTATGGATACTGGAAGGTTTTTCTCTCCTTTTTTTTTTTTTTTGTCTTTTCAACAAAGGGTACTTTGTTTTCTCCTCGCAAGTTCTTTTAAGTTTTATTATGGCTCCCTAGAATAGGCTCTTGAACTCCTAATCAGGTAGAGCCTTTTTCCCTCATCCTCCTCCCTCCTTTTCTCCTATTAAATGCCACAGAGTATGAGAAATAATCAGTTTAGTTCCAGATAAGGTAAATCAGTGCCCTTATAATCACTCGATTAGACACGGTCCTTCAGGTAAACTGCTTCAGGAAATGGGCGATCAGAGCCTGTAGTGATGCTCGGGCTTTTCCAGGGACCGTGTTCCCATCAGCTGAAAGAAAAATCCCCAGCAGCGGGGTGGTGACAGCGACATTAATAACTGCTGGGGCTCTGTGCCCGGGGAAGGCAGGGCCTCGCAGGTCGGCTGCTCTGGGCTTCAGGGAGGACCCTCCCAGCTCAGGGGCCGAGGGGGTTTCTTTGCCCCCCTCTGCCCCCGGGGCTGCCTTTGTTCCCCCCGGCTTTCTCAGACGGGACTGAAAGCCAAATCCATATAAATGCTGGGGAGAGGAGGAGCACATCCATATCTCCCTGTAGCTGAGGGGGCAGAATGGGTGTTAGGTGGGTCCGGATGGCTTTTTTTAAATTTCTTTTTAGGCTGGAAATCAATCCAGTCAACTTCTATGCCTGTTCAACCTTCATTAATGAAGGAGTTTATATTGCCAGAGGTGAGAACAGCTCTCAGTTACAAGGCTAAACTCTTGTCCTGAGGGCTGGATTTTAGCTGAAAGACTGTTGATACCATCTCACCAAGTAGTTGCTGTGGTTCTGGTGGATGTTCTTGTGATGCAGCATGGTTTTATTGTCATTACCTGGCTAAATATTTCCACGTGGTGACAACTGGACATCGAAGCGAGGCTGGGAGCAGTATCCTGCCAGGCCTATGAATGTCCAACCCCAAAGGCTCCAGGTTTGCCAAATCCTCCTGAAAATGTTACCCTGGTTTCCTTTCCTAACCAGCTCATCAGTAGTGACTGCTGAGGTTGCCTCTTTAAAAATCCAAGTTCAGGATTAGATAACTTGGCTTTAGTCTTTGTTCTTTAGTGCATCAGGTAGGAGGGGGATCAAGGTTTGATTAAGGATGGCATGGAAAACAGGAACATTACAGCAATAATATCTTTAGAGAAGACACCAGCATCCATGTTATCCCACTGATTGTTTTCATAGTTACTGGCACTATTGTTTCCCATTTTAGTGGGAATTAATTAAGTAAGTGTGATTTCATGCAGGAAAGACAGAAGGTGGAGAAACAGACAGGAAGGCTGGCAGTGCAAACCTCCTGTTTCTCTTTGGGTAGATCCCTCCCCAGAAATATCAGTCCTGTGGGATCATATGGGGAAACAAATACTTGCTGTGACTGTTCTCAGTCCTCCCTGCCATCTTCCTTTGGAAAAGATTTTGGGAAGCTCAGTCTTACCCCTTCTACGTCTGGAGATAAAACCCTCTGACCACCATTTTGTGTTCCTTGTGGTCAGTTGTGTCTTCCTGCTCTTGCACTGATTTTCCAGTGAGAGGTGTGAGGGTGGGAGCATGAATTTCCTCTCCCCACCAGCTCTGCTGCTTTGCCACTTTGCCACAATGTGGAGGAAAGGGAAACATGGCTCATGGGATGTGTAACAGGAAGGTTTCCAAACCCTACCTTTCCTTAGGGCAGCAACAAGTGAGAAAACATGGGTCGGAAAAAGTCGTATCTTTTTAAACATGGGTTTTTGGAGAAGGGATCTAAGTGTTCAGCTCCCCATTTTTTTTCCTAGGAAAACCAGATTGGTGAATGCATTGTAATATGAAATAGACTTCTTAGGTAGTGCATTTTCTACAGTCTGTCCGTAAAGGATTGATTAAAAAATATGTATTAGTACTTCTATTGCATTGCCTCGTTAAAGCAATGATGGTCTCTGAGCAGGGCTTTTTTTTTTGGTGGGATTAATGGCCAGAAGGGGCCAGTTCTGCAGCTGATGATCACCATTAACCCCATCTGGTCAATAATCCTTGTTAATCCACTTTTATTGGCCAGAGAGGCTGCCCAGCCAAGTGGTTAGCACAGCACAGCACAGCATGCCCAGGCTGCAGCTTCACCCCTGTTGCAAGGAAAATCAAATTTGGGCTGCAGCTGAAAGGCAGGGACAAATCCAGGCCCAGATCTCTAGAGCTGTGTGCTCCCAGCACTCAGATCAGGATGGAGATCCAACTGAAGCTGATGGAATGGTGAAGGGTCAGTAAACGAGAGGGAGCAGGAAGGGCCAAACTTCTCATGAGCATGTTCTTAACATTCATTCATTGTATCTTTTTAGATATCTGCCTAATTTCTTTCTGTGGTCCAGTTTTCTCTCCCAGTTTGGATGTGGCTTTCCAGGCTGTCTCTGCCACTGTCACCTGAGCAAGGGGAACAGGTCTCCTGTGCTGCTGACCCCGTTGTCCTCTCCCCACACGGAGGGGGAACAGGTTTCCTCCTGTCTCTCTTGGAGCAGCTCTTCATGCCCAGGCAGCCTCCAGCCGGGGTGGCTTCCTGCTAAAAGCCTTTTTAATGGCTCACGGCTCCCATTTACCTGGAGGGCAGAGCAGCCGAGGGGAACGGATGGCAGGGGAGCCTCCCCTCCCCGGGAGCAGGCTGGTGACAGGAGCTGAGAGCTGGTAGCAACTGGGAGAAGGTCTTTGAGAGAGACTGGTGTAACAAGTGCTGCGGCTGAACCTGCTGCAATATCTTTACCTGCTCTTTGACCCTTTCAGCTCTGCTTCCTGAGGACTTGAGGACCCTTCTGGAGGAGGCAAAGGAAATGAAGTGGCCCTTTGTGCCGGAGAAGTGGCAGTACAAACAAAACCTCGGCCCAGAAGACAAAACAAACCTGCAAGATATGATCAGTGCGAGGCTCCCTGACTTACTGGTATGAAGTTCAGCACACCTGCTGTGTTAAATGTCCCCCTGAGGTGCTCAGGGGGTTTTACAGGGCAGTTCTCTTTCTGTTTCCACTAAGGTAACGCTCCCCTCTCCCCTTTTATTATACTGTTTACATTATACATAAATATACATATTCTTCATAGATGTTTACACAATTTTTTAAAAGAAAACCCATGAATTTGAAAAGGTCGCTGTGCCTCATTTAATTCCACACTTCCAGGAGGCAAAATTCATCACCTGCTTTTCTCTTTTCAATAAAATTACACGACAGACTCCCTTTGATGGCCAAAGCTGGCCAAAACCCAGGCAGGGAAGGCAAGGATTTAATGTCAGTTCTGCTCTGAGTAAAGGATACTCTCCTCTGTGAGGAGTTGCAAGACCCAGAGGTGCTTGGGAATCCCACCCCATAAGGTGATGAGTTGGATCTTAAAGATTAGGAAATGTCAAGAGATGTGGATTGCTTTTTGCTCTTCTGGTCTCCCCAGAGGCACGTCAGACATGACATGGAGCAGACAGAGAACACCCTTCTCCGTGGTAAATGTAGTAGCTTCCCTTTGTCAGGACAGGCATAAAGATGAGGTTTGTGAGGGGCTGGATTTTTTTTTTGCCTGCTGTGGTGCATGTGTGAAGCCAACAAGGTCCCATCCCTGTCAGTTGTTACCTCCAAGGTGGCCAGGAGATCTCAGCTGCTCCGGAGAGCCCTGGCCCAGCGAGGCCTGCAAGTTTCCTTTGGGAACAAGGATTGTTTGGGAACAAGTTGGAACAGCACGGAGCAAAGGCAACTGCAGAGCTGGGAGGTGGGAGCCCCAGCATCCCCTCACTCCTGGCTTTCCATGGGGAGAGGGCGCGGAGAGGCTGTTCCTGGGTATTTATCTCCCTTCCCTCTTTGGTGTGTGTGGCCTCGGACAGAAATTTATGGCGGAGTTTGACCTCCTTTACAATCCTGGCTTGGCTCCCTCACTTTGGAGCGTTTGTCTGCTCTCTCCCGGGACAAACACCTGCAGGAGACACCCCAAGAGACCTGGCTAGATGGGAGATTAATGTGGCTCTAATAGTGGGGCAGCATTTGCGGCATTATGCCCTCTCCCCAGGTAGATGGATCTTTTCTGGGATGATACCAATTATTTATTGCTGAAACATCTGTTGATAACTGCAGCTGCCCTCCTCAAACAAAGCCTATCGTGGGGTCACAGACTATAGGGACCTAAAATCCTCCTCCATGCTAGTTTTGGACTATTCACTGACACCCCCTGAAGTCCATTGGTTGCCGTTGTCTCCAGTGTTTCATCCTGCGGTGGAAAATACTTTGTAAATGTTGTGCTGCCTCTCCCCATGTGCTTTGAAGTATTATTTCATCTTCATCAGTAATTTATATTCCAGTGCCATTGTACCATGGGAAAAAGGGAAAACCTTTTTTGTTTTCCATTTAATTGTAGATAGACTGACATTTTGACCTGTATTATTAGTATTAGTCAGGAAAAGGGATTTTTTTCCCCCTTCATCCATTCCTTCTTCCCCCCACCCTCCCCTTTTTATTTTAAATAAAATTTCAAGGCAGAGCAAAGGCTGCCTCAGTTCTTTGAATAAAAAGCTGAGGGGGGGTGGAAATGAGGCTGAAGAGAAGTGATTACAGTGTGATGAGGAAAGATAAAAGTCTGAGCAACTTTTTTCTTTTTCTTTTTTNTTTTTTTTTTTTTTTTTTGCATGAGGTACAGAAGGATAATTTAATTCCCTGGAGGACAAAAAAAAAAAAAAATTAAGTCTGTCGATTTATTGTTCAGAAAAAAAAAAACTCTTTAATTTTTTTTTTCCTCTCTGTTTATTTTAATTTGCCACGCTTAGAATAAGCTCATAAACCGTAATTCATTACATTTAAAAAGTGCTTTGAGATCCATGAATGAAAGGCACTTCATTACCATAACACACTGGTGGTGTGTGGAGGAGGCAGCGCCGGCTACCAGGGCTCTCTCTCCGTATGGATGTTTTACTCTGGGAGTGAGTGGGCTGAAAAGCTCCATGAGACCAGCACAGGGAGTAAGAGGATTAGGCTTTGGCTTCAAGGGTTTGCCTTAGTGTGGTTGCTCTTTAAAAAAAAAGTGGGATATGCCTCGCCGGCGGCTCCGAGCTCCTTTGGCACATGGAGAGGGCAGAGCCACCTGCACCCGCAGCTTTTTTAAGTGCTCCCCTTCTTGGTCTTTGCTGCAGGGTGCTCAGTGCTTCTCTGCATCCTGTAGAAGGTGGGGCTTTGGGTTTGGATTCTGGGGGGATTTTTCTTTTTTTCCTGTCAGGATTCACCCCCCACCAAAGGCTGCCACAGTTCAACAAGCTCAACACACTGTTTTCTGCGTTTTCCTGGCAGCTTTTGTCTGGCAAACCAAGCCCATCCTGCAGCCCCTGCACTAAGGCTTCAAGGGGGTTGCCCCAACATCTGTATCCAAAGCCAGAACTGGAAAGCACTGGGATGTTTGTTTTTAACAAGTCAAAGCAAAATTAGAATTGTCCTCGCTGGCAAGGATAAATAAGGAGGGATTACTTTTCCTCTCTAAATACCACATGGGCCGTGGGGTTTGGAATGGGGCTGCAGATCCAGAAGGGAGGCTGCCAGGGGTGCCCTTCCAGCAGGTCTTTTCTATCCCAAGGGATGGAATTAGCCTAATGCTCGGTGAGCAGCCAATAGAGGGCAACATGCCCATGTCCACATAGGCTTTAATCCCCAAAAACCTGCTGTGGGCTTAGTTGAAGGACAACTCTACACACACGCACAGAGTTTTCCTGTGGGACGATTCATGCCACATTAATATTTTAATTTTTTTTTTTTTTGCATTTTTTTCCCTGCTTGCAAGCCCATTGTAATGATGTGGGACTTCAAATAAATTGGTATTGTGCCTATCAATAATTCCTGCATCCAGGCCTAAGCCTTCAGCCAGGGACCAGGATCTGCTGGGATAGGTACAATGGGAATACAGAAGGAAAAGCCCCCAACCAAGAGTGAAGTTACACTGGTCCCTCAGCACCCTCTGTAGGGAGCTGTGCAGTTTGGCTCCATGCTCCCTCCCATGCATGGGAGAGCACGGACCCCAGCCCTGCTGGCTTGGAATCTCGGGGGATTTAATGGGAATATTGAAAAGAGTGGAAAATAAGGCCCCCACAGTCCTTGGCTGGGCCTTGGATAATTAGGTGCTGATGGATTGCCATTAGGGAAACCATTCCAAGGGATATGCCCTGACTGCAGTAGGGGTGTGTGTGTGTGTGGTACTTCAGAGCTGGGAGCCTTTGAAAAAGAACTAAGGAGGGGGCTGAGGATTTGGGTTTTCTCCTCCTTCTAACTGTCGGTGTGGTAACAGGAGAATTAAAGCCCTAAATCGTAGCCCTGGGATCTGGGTTGTTCAGGCTGACCTTTTGCTACCTAAGAGCCCTTCTTGGGTGATCCCAGTGAAACGGAGAGGGATGGAAGGGATGAGTTCAAACCAAGAGGGAACCTGTGGCACCCCGAGGCTTTGTAAATGAGAAGTGTTAGAGACCAGGTGCAGGCAGGAGAGCTTTAGCTGACCAGGGTGACTGTCCTGGTGCTGCAGAGCGCTCCATCTTCCTCTGCCTATGTGGGAAAATTACAGCAGAATTTTTGTGGGGCACCAAATTAAAAAAGAAAAGAAAAAA
>VYZS01050924.1:0-19482 GCA_013400695.1 Neodrepanis coruscans | reverse complement strand
TGGGGGGGGGTGTGAGAGAGAGAGGGGAGGGGGTGCACGGCTGGGAGAGGGGCAGGAAGGTGACCGGGAATGTGTGATGTGAGTGCTGTGTGTGCTCTGAGTGTGTGCTGTGAGCCCACGTGTGTGCTGTGATTGCACGTGTGTGGGTGCTGGGGCTGCACATCCCAGCTGTGATTCCATGTGTGTGCTGGGATTCCATGTGTGTGGGTGCTGTGAGTGCATGTTCATACTTTAATTCCATGTTTATCCTGTGATTTTTTCTATGTGTGTGACATTAGGAGACGTTCATGCTTTAATTCCATGTCTATCCTGTGATTCCTTATATGTGTGTGACATTATCAGACGTTCATGCTTTAATTCCATGTTTATCCTGTGATTCCATGTGTGTGGGTGCTGTGATTGCCCATCCAAGCTGTAATTCCATGTGTGTGCTGTGATTCCATGTGTTTGAGTGTTCTGATTGCACATTTAAGCTGTAATGTTTTTTTCTAACCCGAGGGAACGTTCGAGGTGTTGAATTTTTTTAAAAAAACCCGAATTAAAAACACAAATCATGCCCTTCTTTAATAATCACACTCCCTAAATGAAAATAAATTGATTTCTGGACTGGATCAGTCCCAATATTTATTCTGATAATCACTGGAATAATATTCCATGCTGGGAATTTCTCATTTAAACCTCAAACTCTTGTTTAAACCCCAAACCCATCTTAAATTCTGAGATTCAGAAGCAACTGAGCAGATAAGCTCAGCTTATGGAATTTTTCAGTGCAATGAAATTTTGTTTCAACAACTACATTTTGCAGCTGTAATGGAAATAATGTCATTCCTGCCAGCCAGTTTGAGAGGAAATCATGCTCAGCCACAGGATTCCTAGAAAACAGCTTTTTCCTTTTTATCACTTCTCCATATTCTCCTTTTTGAATGATGTTGTTCTCACAAGAAGTTTAATGGGAAGCAACAACCCAGCAAGTCCCAGGGTGTGCAAAGTGTTATTGACAAAAACCCGTGAGCTTTTGCCCAGGGAAAGATATTTTTCCCCCTTTATATCTTCATTTTACCCTGATTCTGTTGGGATTCTCTTGTGCCTTTATCAAAAATACTCTTGCGCTCCTCTTTGCATCCACACCAGTTCAAAAAGCTTTTCAGTGGCAAAAAGATTTGGAAGGTGATGAAGGTGCAGAGTCATATACAAGGAAAGAAATCAGAATTCAGTTAAAATCAGAGCACCCAAAAATCTCCATCCTGTTAATTCATAGTTAAAGCTTTATTACAAAAAGGCACAGAGACCATGACCTGTTCAGAGATTTTTCCCAAACATGAGTAAAACTAAGTTGGAAGAAAATCCAGACAAATCCTAAGCAGCAATGAAGGTGTGGCTGTGTGTGAAAAAGAGAAGGAAGCCCCCCAAAAAAGTCAAGACAATATTTATCAGCACTGCTGGCACAGATTGTGAGTGGCCCTGGGAAGGAGCTGGTGGAAAACAGTGCTGGGGTGTTTCCAAGCCCCAGGATCAACAGCCCTGTGTGTGCCTGGGCTTTGTAGCTCTAAGTGCCTCTGTAGGGAACAAAGAAAGTGAGTAAAAATTGAATTATCCACTTAAGGTTGTGTCAGATTTCCACCATAAATCTTTTTTTTTTTTTTTTCCCAGAGGTTTATTACTCATCTGTAAAAATTCCTCCCAGCCTTTGCCTTTGCATACACAATATGGTTTCAAGGCTGGAAAAAACCTTCACAGACGTGGAATCTAATAAGGTACAAAATTATCGTTTTATGCAGAGAGAAATGTTTTTTCTCACAGCTACACCAGAGGAATGAAGTCAGGGACTGGTGGGAGTGATGGCCGGGGGCAGCTCTGGAAACTTCGTGCTGTTAAGGGGCAGGTTCCAGTGGGATGCTCTGCTCCACTCATCCCCTGGGCTAGAAAGGAGCCCCTGCCGTGTAAAGAGCATCCTTAGGCATCAGCCACCTATGTTGCAATCAATCTATAGTTAAAATGTGATTCTTTCTCCTTTTTCCCCTTTTTCCCCTTTCCATTTTCCTTTTCTATTTTTGGTTTTCTTTTATCCCTTTATCCTTTTGCATTTTCCTTTTCCTTCCATCCTTTAAAATTTTCTTTTCATCCTTTAAAATTTTCCTTTCCTCCTTTCCTCCTTTCCTCCTTTCCTCCTTTCCTCCTTTCCTCCTTTCCTCCTTTCCTTTCCTTTCCTTTCCTTTCCTTTCCTTTCCTTTCCTTTCCTTTCCCTCCCCCTTTTCACCCATTTTTCTCCATTCCTATTCATTCTTATTCTTATTCTTATTCTTATTCTTATTCTTATTCTTATTCTTATTCTTATTCTTATTCTTATTCTTATTCTTAATTTTCTTATCCATATTCATATTCATATATTCTTATTGTAACGCTTCTTCCTATTCTTATTCAGACATTTTTCCTTTATTCCTATTTTTCTATTACCCCTATTCCCATTCCCACTCCACCATCCCTTCCCCCTTTTCACGCCGGATCGACCCTGGGGCTCCACTCCGGCCTCGAGGGGACCCTGCGGGGACCCGGGGCTGGGGAAGAACCGCAGGACGGAGCCCCAGGGCCGGGGCCGGGGGGTCTGGGGGAGGCCGGGCTGGACAGGGAGGGTCTGGGGGGAGCCATCCCGGGGAGGGTCCCCCCCCTCCCGGGCGCCAGGCGCTGCCCCCGACCCTCCGCATTAACCCCGCTGACACGGGCGGGCGCCGCCGAGCCCCGCCGGCTCCCCCGGGACATCCCCCCTGCAGCACTTCCAGTGCTCAGGGGCTCACAGCCCACCACCGCAAAAAGCAGAATTTCTCCCCTTCCTTCTGCTGTCCTCGCTGCTTTTCTTCTCTTTCTGATCCGGCCGCAATTTACGGGAGAGAAGGGGTTCGTTCGAGCGCGAGGAGGAGGTAGTTTGGGGACGGAAAAATTCGGGGAGAAGAGGTAGTTTGGGGACGGAAAAGTGGTTAAATTGGGGGAGAAGAGGTGGTTTGGGCACAGGAAAGTGTTACAGTCTGGAGGGAAGGAAATCGCATCGCACCAGGTTGGTTTTGGTAGCCCGGGGTGTTTATGAGCCCATCCTGCCCTGCGAGGAATTGTGCGTGGAGTGGCACAAGGGGGTGGCACAGAGGGTCCCCGTGGCTGCCCAGGGCAAGTGGGGAGCCCCCAGCGTTTTGCCACACAAAACTCTGAGAGACACCACTCAAAAATTAAGAACTTTAAACAAAATAATAAAAAAGAACCCGTGCAGACATCTCCTTTCTGGGTGGCTGCAGCTGCTTTTTACCCCCCTACTCCATGCCCCAGGGTGCTTGGCAGCCCCCAAAGCCCTGGTGAGAGCGAGTGATGGGTTTTCCCCTCCATCCTCCACTCTCCAGACCATATTTCTACCAGATCTTGTACATCCTTTTTTTTTAATTGCTTTAGGACTGGAATCTGCATTTGGCATGTGCCCATTTTGCTCCTCCACAGGGGTGCTGGGGGACTGAGGCTGCACCCCAGAATGGGAAAGGGAGTCTTGTTGGAAAGAGGGTGCCCTGGACCCCGCAAGAGGCAGCAGAGTGAGGAGGACGATGCTGGGGATATCCAGCATTACCCTGTGGCAGCAGGGATGAGGCACACGCAGCGAAGGAGGGGAGGGCAGGAGGGGAGGAAAACTGATCCTGAAGTTTCCATCATGTGAAATTGAAGCGCATGTGCCTATAATGAAATATTTCCTCCCATTTCATGGCAGCTCAGTAATTCCTGATGGCAGGGAGCCTGGGAAAACAGATCCCCCTGCTCCCACCCACAGCGCCTGACCGCACGGGCAGGACAAACAAGGGCTTCGTTCTGCTGCTTCCCCACCTTACAGCATCCTCCGAACTCAGCCCCACCGGCAGCCCTTTGCCCCCTTCCCCTTCCTCCAGCCGAGGAAAATCCACGTTTCCAAGGGTATTTCACAGTGCAGGGCTGCAGCAATTTGGTCCAGCCACCAGCAGCACCCGTGTCCCCTCCGTGTCCCTGGGGCTGTGACCCACCCCAGGCAATAGCCACTGCTTTCATTTACTTTTGAATTATGTGGTTTTTCCAGCTCCTCTAAATTTAATTAAACTTTGACCAAAATTCTAAGCAGAGAAATAGAATAGAGAAGGGGGTTTGTGCCAGAACAAGCACTGTAATAATATTAATAATGACAAAAAGAAACAACAAGCCCTTAAGCACTTACGGGCTGGGTTGTGGGAGTTCAGGCTACTGGGCTGAGTCAGGCAGAGCACTGGGAACCCCTCTGAAATGCTCCTGACACGGGAGAGATGGAGCTGAGGACACCAAATTGTGCTGTAGCATCAGATTTTGGGTTGGAATTGCATTTTCCTGGCAAAATGAGCAAAGCACAGGTAAACTGGCAGAGAAACAGGCAGAGATGAGGGTCAGATAGAAATCCAGATTGTGCCTGGGAGGGTTTTTTATTTTGTTAAAGAAAACTCATAATTTTCTCCCTCCTGCTCTCATTCTGTTCCCTAATAATTTGACAGAAACTTGATCAAAGTGTTTATTTAGGCTTAGCTCCTAAGATGCTGTAACAGGATGCAGTTGGGATCATATAAATTCCTCAGCCAGATAAATGTCCTGTGCAATCTGTCCCTGACAGTAGCCACTCCCAGATGCTTCCCAGAATGTGACCAGGAACCTTTGCCACATCTGCAGATGGAAATACCTGCCCACAAAGAAACCATCCTTGAAAAAAAGTCCAGAAAGTCTGAGGTTGGTTCCTTTCATTAATTATTTTCTTAATTCTACATTTTTGGGGTCAGCAGGAAAGCAGCCTGGAGGCTGTAAGTCACCTGTGGCTGTGGATGAGGAGTCACAGGGGTGTCACAGGGGTGACTCCTGAATCCAGAGGCTCCGTGGTCCTTCCCCACGTGGGCTGTGCTTTGTTTCCCACGTGCTGAATGCATCCCAGGAGTGGGAGGCAGGACCTTGGAAGTGTCCCACCAACATGAGTTTGCAGTGAACATTACTCATTTCTTGGTACAAAACTTGTTTGGGGGATTTCAGGACCTGATGCAAAAAGACCAACGGGGAAAGTTACTGTATCCAACATTTTCCATGGCTGCTTAGGATTGCAGAGCCTCAGACTTATTAAAGCTCTGGCACTGATTAGATGTGAGTTTGGTTAAACAGTGCTGGGAAAACAAGGCATCCTGGATTAGATGTGAAGGAGCTCTGAGCCCTGTCCAGCTGATGGACTCCAACACATGGTGCTCTGGATGCTCAGAGCCACTGCTTCAGGAACAAGTTCTTGGATTCAAAGAACTGCAATAAAATGAATTTAGTGGGAGTCTGCCATGGCAAACTCCTTTCAGTAACTTTGGATGGAGAAAATCCTGGTAGCAAAGAGCTCTCCTACTTTTCCTGCAGGTTTCCCTCTGTAGAGGACCCTGAGATTCTGCTCTTGTTTTTGAGGGTGAAGCAGCACCTAAAAACCTCTCTGGGAATCAGTACAAAAATATCCTTCCATGGGCTCCTCATGGGAAAATGCAAAACTCCCCAGTGACATCCTGCAGGCTGAGGAAGGCCTGGAATTCAACCTTGGGCATTACTGGAGAAACCACCCAGACCTTCTCCTAGGTCTGTCCCTCACAGTGAGGTGTCATTTTCCTTGGAGCATCTTCCCTTTTCCATCAGCTCAGAGCAAACTCCTGTCTCAGAACATCAAGGAGAGGCAAAGGCACTTCAGCCCTTGGGATTGTCCCTGGTGTGTGCAGGCAGAACTATGGCTCTATTAAAAGAGATAATAATACATTTAAACGACACAACTCCTCTTTTTCTTCATCATTTTTATTTCTTCAACCCCCATTCAAATACATTTTGCCTTCCCAGCAGCCTCTTCTGTTGTCAGGGTTTTCTTCCCCTGCAGCATTGGCTCATCTTCTTCTAGAAATACATTTACAAGCTCAAAAGGAGGTGAAGACCAGCTTTCCAAAAACACATTTTTCCCCTGTGGAGCATCATCCCTTTTCCCCTCAGGCTTCAGGGGAGGGTGATGCCATGTCTGTGATGTGTATATTTTGACTCACTCCTGTCTCCCATTCTGTAAATACTCTCAAAAGAAAATGCTTTTCAAGAGAAAAAGTCCTGTTCTTTATTTCTTTTTTTTTTTTTCCAGTTGCTTTCCCAACCACCCCATCTTCAGACTTTCCGAGGCTGAAGCATCTCTTTATTTGGTGGTTTACTGGAAAAGCTGTTCACATCTATAAACAAAGTTTATTCTTCCTGATTTTATCTCTCTCGATTTTGTTGTTTCCGGTTGTTATTCATTTTGGACGATACTTCCACAGGGACTTTCCAAAGAAGACAATCCAAAGTGAGATAAAAAACGCATCTGAATAACATCCAGGAAGAAAAGTAGGGGGTGATTATAAACGTGTGACTACCTTTTACTGGAAAAAGTGAAACATGCAGGAAGAAATTCGGGCTGGATATAATCAACCTGGGGGGGATCAGCTACTGTGCTTGGGCATTTTGACATCAGACAGAGACTCAGGGAGGAAAGCATCAACCCCAATAATGCTTAAAACTCTCCTAAAAAGAATTTACAAGCCTGAAAGTTTACCTGTTTCTCCCCTCCAGATGGTTTAATGAGGGATATCCCTCCAACCACTGCTTTGTTCCACCCTGGCTACGGCAATTTTTAATTCCAGGATCCATTACTATCATAATTCTAAAGCACAATTTTGCTGCATATTAATCTTCCTCAACCCAGTCCTGTAGAGTGGAAAGGAAATGCCTTCAATCACTTTGGGAACTTGCAAGCATCCCCCTGGTTATGAATCCCTTGGCCAAACCCTTTGGATTCGGTTACAACTCCTCTGATATTTTTCGCTTTTCCCATCCCTTCTTCCACATTCCCCATTTAAGGAAAGTTCATCTGGTTTCTGTAGTCTGTGGCCACGGTTTTCTGTATCTTTTTAAAACCCTTTCAGACTAAAGAGCTCACGTCATCTTCACTTATCAGATGGGACAGTGCAGCCGAATTTCCATCAGGAAGGAGCTCAGTGCTGATGAGAAGTGCTGCAATTCCATGAAGAAGCAAATAGGTTGGATTGGGAGCCCAGGAGTGTCCCAGCAGCAACTCCAAGCCTAAAGCACCCAAATGATTCCTTGTTTTTTCTCTCTTCCTCGTAACAGCGTCTCTGTTCATCCCACAATTCCACAATTGCCCTGGAGCCCTTCCAGTCCCACCAACCCCAACCAGGCAAAGCCCTAAAGAAGCAGCAGCTGTTGCACAGTGGCAAAAATCTCTTTAGAGTCTGCTTTTCCAATGGGGCTGGGCTGCAAACTCACCTTCCTTTCCTTTTCTCTGCAGGAAAAGATCTCAAACCAGCCAAGAGCAAAGAGCAACAAATCTTCCTAAAGCAAGAGCAATCAAGCCTGGTAAATAATCACAGGTCTATAAGCTTGAAGGGGAGGAAAGAAGTATTCAGGGGTATAATATTCATCTCCCTCCTCTGCAGTGCAGGGCATCAACCCCTCACCCCTCATCAACCCATCTGAGCCCATTTTTTGGCGTTTCTGCTCCCCATCTTGCCAATTTTGGATCTCCCTCTTCATCCCCAACATCACTATTGTGCTTAGAAGGGCTTAGAAGTCATGGCTTGAAAATCTGTTTGGGTTTTGTTGTGTTTAAAAATTGTTCATATTTATGGCAGAAGTTTATGAGTAACCAGGATGGTTTAGCTCTCCCTGCAAATTCTTACCCATGTGATATATCAGCCCTCATGGAGACATGGTTAAATTCCAGGACTCTCAATAATCCATATGAGTTCTGAAGGTGAGAAGGGGGGTTTGGGTTACACAAGGTCACTCCAGAACCTGTCTAGAAGTCAGTGACACCAAAATCAATCTCAAGGTGCTTTATTAGGCCTCTCCTTGAAGACTGGAGGTGTCTTCACCCAATTCTTGAGTAATAAAAATAAAATATGGATGGCACATGTGAGAATGGGGATATTTTCCAGCTACAGTCCATGGGGCAGCTGGTGTTTGAGCCATGGTGGATGCAAAATCCCATGTTCACCTGGGCAAAGCAGCTCTTCTGCAACTCATTACCCAGCTGAGATCATGAATGGCACAACTATTTTCCAAGCCTTCAGGTAAATAAAGCCTTCAAAAGCACCCAAACCCAGCTGCTCTTCCTTCCTCACATCCCAGGGCTTTCTTTAATAAATCCCATACTGGAGAAGTGGAAAGCAGAGTTGCTTTGTGCTTTTGGAGCATTTCAGCTACATTTTTTCATGGTTTCCTCACAAAGACTTTGAGGGCCACAGGCCAGGTATTCTCCTGCCTCTTCCACAGAGAGGAAGGGATTCCTCATGGGAAGGATGTTAAAAATGTGACCCTCCCAGAGGAACACCCCTGGCAGGAGGACAGGACTGAGACAGGAAAGGGCAGCAATCCTGCTTTGGAAAGGTGGATTTTGAAGTGGGATTTCTGTGGAGCTCCCTAATGGCACCCCTTTTGATGGCAGCAGTGCCAGATATTCCATCTCTGCCTCTCTGAGCAGTCCAGGTTTGATGGCAGAAAGACCCATTTGCTTGGGGGGAAGGCATTAGGATTTCTATAAACAGAGATTAAAAATGCCTCTGGGTGACAAATGCCCCGTCTGCCAAGTGCCAAACTGGCACCCTGTCTCCAGCAAGGCACATGTGTAAGGCATCCAGGCTCATGGAATTGCTGGACTTTTATGGTCATGGATACAGGAGGCTTTAAACACTCTGGATTTCTGTGCATTAAGATGTGTTGGCTCAGATATCCCTCGTAGGTGCTCTGGAGGGGGATGTGGCAGGGCTGGCACAAAGCAGAGGCTCTGCCTGCCCTGGGCTGTGCCATCCATCATCCAGGAGCTCACGGATCTTCTCATACATCTGTCCTCATTTGTCCAAAAAATTAATAAATACTGCCTCTAGTTTCAGACCTGCAGCCTTAGGTGGTCGTGGCAGTGCTGAGATGCCTTGGACTTCTGTGGGAAATGGTAGGAAATGGGCTCTTGCAGGAAAAAGGAAGAAAATCCCAGGAGGAAATTTCAAAACCGTGGAAAAAATGGTTTTGAATGTAAAAACCTTCCCACATCGTGGCAAAATCGAGCATTGGATTAGAAAAGCAAAAACCAAACTACTGTCAAAAAAAAAAGAGTGGCTGAGGACTTGTGGAAAATAGGGCCACGTTTGATTCCTGTTCTCCAGAAATACGTAGGAAACACGAAGGAAAAGAGGAGTAAAATTGGAGTGAGCAGGGCACTGTTTTACATCCTGATTTGGATGGGATTGTGACAACTCTTAAAAATACACAGACTACCAGAAAAGCATCTTTGCATGTCTCACACTCCCTTCCCTAAGGAATACCATGACTCCATAGGTGCCTGTGCCTGCTTTTTTTGGAGGGAGCAGCAAAATTTGCATGGACACAACTAAAAGCCAACCCAAGCCCATTAGCTGTACACTCTCCCAGGAAAACCCACGTGCATTTCTCTGGGCCCTTCCAGCCAAAATTCCTTCAGCACGCACCTGCTTTCTGTTTGTTTTGGTGAAAACATGGAAAAGTTCTAATTTTACTGAAAAACGGTTCTGATTTCCCTAAAAAAATTTTTAAAAAAATCAAGTAAAGCGTTGGTTGCTGATTTATTTCCCTCTTTGGGGTTTTAGTGGGGTGTCTCTAAAACCCTGTGGTGGAGCCAGCTCTGTTGATTGCCAGCATTGTGCTGTGCTGAGGGAAGGTCCTGCATGTTTTGTTCGTTATTCTGAGTCACATCACAAACATTTTAGCAGAAGGTCCAAAGACTTACAGGCAACACAGAGAAGCCAAAATCGCCAGATGGAGAAAAGCACATCTTAAGGGGATGACATTTGGCATGAGAAGCAGAGGAGAATTAGAGTTTGGTTTGATCTGCCCCATATTATATCACTTTGCAGGAAATTGTTGAGGTTGAACCAAAATAAAGATCAAGTTTTAGAGCGTTTTCTCTTTACATTTTCTTTGGGGAACCCACGTCTTTCAGTGTGCAACCTATTAATTGCAAATACATACACACACTCACATCCAATTTGATTATTTGGGCTTCATCTGACCCTTCAGAGGGAACCAGATGAAAGTAATAATCAGTTAATTCAGCTACAAAGCAAAAATTAAAAAAAAAAAATCAAAGCTAGATAAACATATCGTGTTCTCATGGAAAATAACAACAAAAAGGGCTGAACTGGCAGGGGAATTAACAGAGCTCCTCCACACCTCTGTCAAAATGGGATTCTGGAATCCACTGATGGCAAATGACACGGAGTGGGGACCACGATGTCCCTGCTGTCCCCTGGGGGACAGAGCAGGCAGAGCATCCCGGTGTGGTGCTGGCAGGGCAATAAGGCAGTGATGCCCAGGGAAATTTGGGTTGTTTTCTGCCTTAACAGGAGCTGCCAGCCCTCAAAATTGGGTTATTGATGCTGGAACCTTCCATGTCTTTTCCTGGAGAAGAGGAGGAGGAGGAGAAGGAAGGGCAAAGACCCCTTTGCCAAGAGCAGCCTTTGGAGATGGAAACATCAGATCTGAGCATCCCAGGGCTCACTTCCCAGTCCTGCCCTGATCCAAAGTGGGAGGAGAAAGAGAAAAAGGGAAGAGGATGGGACTTTCTGGAAGAATCACGATTTAATTAGATTTTCTGTTAGATAAAGGTGGTTTCCTAAAGAATGCACAGCAATTGCACCAGACCAAGGAGAATTTCTGGTTATTTTAGACAACAAAACCAAGTTGTTCCATTGGTTGCTGTAAAAGTCTTTCCCCAGTCCTAAAATATTCAGCCTTTTCCTTGCTCCAAAGAGCTCTGAATCAGATTTGTGGGGGGTTTCAACATACTATGATATTTAATATGATTATTGTTATTATGATTTAATATGCTTGTTAAAACAACCAGGGATCTTATAAAGCTTTAGTGCTTGAGGAAAAGACCATGATTCCCACTCAGTGGTGGGGCCACAAAGGTAGAATTTCCCCTAAAAAAATAAATTATTTTGCTGGACTTGACTGCCTCTTACCAAAAATAGGAATAACTACAAGGGGACCACCTGAGAGCTGGGTATATCCAGAGTTTTTCTAAGGCTGAGGAATTACAGCAGCTGTGGAGCTGGGCCATCACACTCTGAAATTCTGCACATAAGTGACTGCAGGGAGTTGTTGTTAAGCTGAACATTCTTCTCACCATAAATTCCAGGGAATGCAGGAGAGGCTGCAAAGGAAGAGCTGAGGACAGAGTGTATCCCCTTACATTTTTAACTGCCCAGATTCAATTTTAAACTCAGCATGAAGCCCACAAAGAGAAGCCAGGAAAAATCAGCCTTTCTAAATCCAGAGAAATGTGCAAATTAAAAATATAAAAAAGAACGTATCCACCTCCAGTAAAATCCCAAGTTAAGCAACAGCCTAATGTTCTGTGAAGTTATTTCCCCTTCAGTCACTTGGCCCTTATTGAGCAGCTTCCCTTTAGTCTCAGACCAGGTTCATTGTGTGCTGATATCCAGTGAAGGGCACTGGAGTTGCACACCACCAGCCATGGGAGCAGGGCTGGATCACAGCTCATGTCACAAACTGTTGCTTTCAGTGGCTTTATTATTCTGCAGCACCAACTTTTCCAAGGACAAGCCTTGATGCTGAGCAGAAGCCCATCTGCAAATGGAAGTGGGTGATGCTTTCTATTACAGGAGAGTCTGGCAGTAAAAATGAGAGATTGAGGGCTGACACCAGACCCAGCAGATCTTCAGCTGAGTCTGTTCTGCTCGGGGGAGGATGAGATTTTTATTCATTGCAAGAATCCTGGCACAAATCAGGGCTTGAACACGCTGTGTGTTGTAGGGGTGTCTGGCCAGAGTTTTCCCTGCCACAGTTTATGGTGCAAGACCCCATCTGCACATACTAAATCAATGGTTGGAGGTACAAATGTATGGTCTGGGTGGGGGGGATATGGATCTTCATGGTGCAGAAGCATCTCCTTGACTGAAAAATCTTGAAGTTTAAAAAAAAAAACCCCAGTGACTTTGCACTTCACCTTCTCGAGGCAAGCCCTTCAGAGGAGAAACCCATATTTGGCTTGGAAACACCAGTTTTGCAGAAATCCCACATGAGGTCACCAACAGTGTTTGCAAATCTGGTCCTTGGCTTCCAGAGAAGGATCACAACCCTTCCCATGGACCAGAACAGCCCCAGGCATTGCACATTGCAGTAACTCCTGGCAGCCTTTGGAGAGAAGAAGGCAGCAACGTTTTTGGGTCAAGAACCCATCAAACTGATCATTTCTGCCTCTCTTTGAGACTGTTTGAAGATGAGGTACACAAACAACAGCAACAAAGTGCTTTTAATCTGGACTGTCAAGTCTGGAAGGATATTTGTGGTGAGGGAGAAATTTGCCACCCACTGCTATTGCTTTGGTGTACGATTTCTGTGGTTGCTCTTTATTCAGTCCCTGAAAGAAACTAACACAAAGACAAATTCCAAGCTATAAAGTGGGATTTCCAGATAATGTATTATTTCTTAAGGGAATTAAAATTTAAAAAAAAAAAAAAAGCGTTGGATCGCTCTTTTTGCTGCTTTTGTGACCTTTCCATATTTTCCAGCATTTTTGTGGCATCCTTGATTTATTTGCAACAATTACTGAAAAGACCCCAATCCTCTAATCTGTCCTCACATAGGTCCATGTAGCAGGAATCAGATCATCATTCAGTAGCACCACAGGCCTGAAGCAAAACAAAACCAAAAGCAGAGATCGTTGCTAGTGATACAGAAACCTCAGTGCCTGGTCCCAAGGCTTGGTTCAGCAACCAAAAATTTGGATTCTGGCTTAGGCAAACCAGCCAAAAAGCCTCCTGAATTTGTGAAATTCAGCTGGAGTTTCTGGAACTCTCAGAGGGAATCAGGGATGGAGAGATTTGTCTCTTTTTTTTCTGTAATTTTCCATGGTCCCAGGAGTAGACAGGGCCCTGATGGGGCGGGATGGGGTGGAGGAGCTGCAGTTTTGGGAGATGATGCAAGACCATGGCAATGGCAGGAACTGCAGGAGAGTTAATGCTCTCTTTGCCCAAATTTTTACCCCTTCATTTAGGCCTAAAAGGAGGAGTTCATGTCAAGGTTTGCTGCAGAGTTTAGGGGCTTGAATGTGATTTGATGCTTCTGATGCAGAAATTCTGAATATTTCACAGTCGTGGTGCTGCTCTCCAAACCCAGCACCACGTCATCTGCTTCCAACCCCCATCCAAAAGCTCACACTGGACTTCCCTGTCAGTCCTCACACCAAAACACCCCAAAAATCCATGCAAGGAACATGAACCAAACCCTACATGCCTTCAAGGAGAGAGTGAATTACAAGCTCCACTACTTTCTGCTGCAGATTCCTCATGTTTCACTTTTTGCACAAATTTCGAAGGCCCTTTCATTGCCCCTTTTCTCCCTTAAAAATGAGGCCACTAAACCCAAGGCTGTGAGAATTAGGAGGCTTGTGAGGGAGCATTCACATGTGCTGTGAGCAGAACTGCCTTCCAGAGGGTTGCATGAGGTTTGTGACCACTGTATCTGTGTGTTCTTCAAGATGACGTATCGTGTTACTAATTCCCTTAATTGCATGTCTGGGCTAAAAACAGACTGAGTTTTCCTAAGAAGTTACATTCTTAATAACATTACTTAAAACACTGTGGTAAATTCGAGTAAATTTTGAGCCGATGCACGTACGTTATAAATCAGGATAGAGATGCAGATAATGTTTACCTCAAGCTTGTTTATCTGACTCTGCCACTCATTTGTTCTGTGTTTTGCCAAAATGCAGCAATACAAGACAGAGTGACTGGAAGAGGTTCAAACTTTCTTTCTTCAGGCTCCTACTGCATGGAGCATTTCCAGGAGTGCAATGCCCCAAAAGAACTATATATAATACTCTTCTCCTGGAAAAATTCTAGCAGAAAAATGGACAGCTAGATGTGGGTTGCCCAGCTCTTCAAGAGGCCAGATATTGTGCCATGGTGAGGCAGATTCTCTGCTGACTGAGTGCACATTTGAAAAAAGTCCAGGAGCAAAGAGCCTCAGGGAAATCTTGGAGGCAGGACAACTCTCAGTGATGCGCCTCTGCATGGTGTGTCAGGGATATACAGCCCTTCCTAGATGTACTCTGATGATCTAGAGATTATTTTAGGTTAAAATATTGTTCTTTCACTAGAAACAGTTCCCTGGAGAAGCCCATGAGATGCTGAGAGCAGGAGGTGGGGGCTGTGAGACGTCCCTGACCCGCCGCCTCATCGGCTCCATCCCCTCCCACGGGGACCAGCGGGACAACGTGGGACTGAGTCATCTGAGAGCAGGACACAGCCCTGGCAGTGGAGAGAAAGATGCACTGGGGCACTTGACTTAGAAGTGAAGCAATCTGGAAGGTGGAGTTTTTGAGTGGAGTGGGTGTTGATTTTCCAAATCAGATTTTTTTTTTTTTTTTTTTTTNTTTTTTTTTTTTTTTTTTTTTTTTTTGCGGCTGTGAATATCAATCGTGCGATTTCCACAGAGGTCAGGAAATGACACACATGTGCATTGTTGTCACCTCCAGAAGGAGAGGGGAGGCTGCCTTTGGCCATGGCCCAGCAGCAGTGAACATGCACTTTTGGGAAGAGCATTATCTCACCACTGAAAGGCCACTTGCACAGGGAAGAAATTTGCTTGTGGAATTTTGGGAGAGATTTTCACAGAGTTGCCGCTTGTTCTCCCTGTTTCCCTCTCCTCACCAGCACCACTTTGGGATGTCCTGTAGCAATGGTAGCAACACTCAAGGCAAATTCTCTGATGGATTCAAGAAGAATTTCTTCACTGAAAGAGTTGTTAAGCCTTGGAATGGGCTGCCCAGGGAAGTGGTAGAGTCCCCATGAGTGGAGATGTTAAAGTTAGGACTGGACACAGCACTCAGTGCTCTGGGCTGGGTGACAAGGTGGAGAAAGGACACAGGTTGGACTTGATGGTCTTGGAGAGCTTTCCAACCTGGATGATTCTGTGATTCTGTAAAAATATCTTCTTCCACCAGTCACCAGGAAACGTGACAAATCACCAAAGGTTTGCCTGCCCTCCCAAGCACATGGATTAGCTCTGACTCCAGTGCTGGATATTCACTATTCATGGGGGACCAGCTGCTCTTTCCACCATCCAACAGACCCAACCTGCATTTCAAGCAGTAGTGACATACATATTATTCCAGGAAGGAAAAGACTCATCTTTTAGATATTTGAAGTGCATCAGGTGTGATGCCTCTGGAGCAGCCCCTGCCATTCCAGAGGAATGAGCTTATTGCAACATATGGGAAGAAAGATGTTTGTATCACTTCCCAGCAGCACATATTTCTCCTGGGTGCTGAACATTTTAAGCCTGGAAACAGTGAATTTTTACAAGTTTTTAGGAGCTAAAGCTATAACATTTTGCATTTCCAGACATCAGTCCTAAGCCCAAGAGTGACAATCTCTCTAATTTTCCATCTCCTTTCATTTATCTCATCCTATTAAGACTACCAAGATCCACATCAGCAAAAATGCTTTCAAGAGCACTGTTTTGTCATCAAGATCATTACAGGGCAAGAGACTAATTATAAACATGTCTCAGACCAAAGGTAATGAGTCCTTTTCCACCCTGTAACACGCAGCTGGAGCAGCGTCAGAGACGTGTTTGCATCTCACTGTTGCTTTGCTATGAATAATGGATTTCCTGTTTGTTGGGACTGATGAGCTGGAGAAAATAATGGCAATTAAAAAAAAAAAAGATATTGGATGACTGTCCAGAAATCAAGTGTAATGTGCTTTTTAAGGATAGAAAGCTTGAGTGGTAAATAAAATTGGAGCCCAGGCTGGGTTCTTTTTTAGTCTGAGCCAAGTGAGTTCAGCTCTGGACAGTGTCCAGGGAGCCTTTCTTGTCTGAGAGGGAAATGGCAGGGAAAGTTTGATGAGGCTTTCCCTCTCTCAGGTAAGGAGGGAGAGGCTGGATGCAGCAACACCCTTCTGCTCCCATCCATCAGCTTTGTGTGGAATCCGCTGGCAGTGGCCAGATCCAGCAAAACCCCTGGAAATTTTTAGGAATATGATGTTTTTCTCCATATCCAAGAAAAAAAGACAAACAAGCTCTTGAATTGTTCTCTGCAGAGAAATCTGAGCCCTGTTTGTCATGAACGAAGCCTGAGCCTCTCTGACCATACAGATGAAAACTGAAGATCCCAGGATTTCCACCTGGCACCTCCTGATTTGCACATTCCTCCCCAAAGGAGGGAATTGGGTGCTCCATCCCTGGAGGCACCACTTTTCAGATCCAGCTGGTTTGATGTGCTCAAAAAACAGCCTCAGATGTGTTTTCCTGCTCTTCCTCGACCGCTCAGCACATATTTTTGCAGACTTAATTAATGTTTGGAAGTTGACAGGTCATTTACAGGCCTCAGATGGTCAAAACAAGGAATTTCTCTGGGCCTTGGTTTGCATTTCGTGGGCACTGTTGCCACTGGGGAGAGTTCCCCCCCACCATAAGACCAGTCCCACTTTGCTGAGCTTGTAAAGTTATGAAAGACACTTATCTCATGTGCCCTTTATTAATGACACACATCTTTAATGAATTATCCCCCCTTTTTTTTTAATCCCAGAGTCACTTCACACTCCCTCCAAGCCGAGCAAAGTGGGCAGATGTGACACGTGGTCCCAGCAAAGGGGTGACACTGTAGGTGCTGAAATTTATCTGTCCCACCCCTCTGCCTTCCCCTGACACTGCTGGAATCAGCTGAGTTGTGGCATCTCCCAAGGCAGCTCCTAAAACTCAGAGGGAATATTGATACCAGATGGGTGACTGTGGGAGGTATTTTGTGGCCTGGAGACACTTCCTTGGGATGCAGAGTGTCTTCTCCATTTCCCTGCCTCTATTTCTAAAATAAGAGATTCTAAACCCTCAGAGAAAGCCTCTTGATCACACTTTTTGGAGTTGTTTCCCTTTTTGCTCTCCTGGCTCCATCTCTGCTCCATTTCCCCCCTAAATTTACTCAGTTTTTCCAGCTCCTGTTACATGGTGAGAGTTAACTTCCTCCAGACCTCCAGCCAGGGCTGGATTCCTCCCTCTGCCATTTGGAGGTGTCTTTCCCTTCATTAGAAATTATTTTTCTTCCTCTGAACTACTATTTGTGATACCTTAGGTCTTCCTAAAAAGCCTGATGCTGGCTCTGCTCACCCTGAAACCCTCAGTTTTCCTCGAAATACAGCAGATTTCTAGCTCTAGTTTAAATCAATGTTTCACAATATTTAATAACAGGGCACTTTTTTCTAAAAGTGATAACACTGGTGTAGCAAAAATGCACTCCAAGAGACAAGTTTGGAGCGTGAGGTTGGATATTTTATCAAAGCAAATCTGGGAGACATCGAATAAAACTTGAATGGCTTTAAGGTTCAGGGTCCTTTCAAACTCCTCTTTTTTTTTTTTTCCGGTCACGGCAGAGAAAAAGAGCCATTTGTTAGAAAAACAGTGTCAGGGAAGTTACATATGACATTTGCCAACGTTACATCATCAAAGCTAAATCTCTGACAGATCTGTAAACAGCAACTTTTCATATAAATGTCGACAGAGCCTCGAGCGTGTCCTTTCAGCACCGTTTTCCTACGTTTTCAGAGAGCAGAAAATGCCTGTGAAAGGCTGAGATCTCCTCATGCTGAGGGGGCTCAGATTGTTCTTTACAGGTTCAGAATTTACATCATGAAGTTGTGGTTTCCCTTTAAAGTCGGAATAATGTGCTCCAGCCCAGGGCAGGTTTTCATTGCACGCTGAGAGCAGGAGTGCTCCCCAGGTCCAGATCTTGGGAATTAGGTGGGATTTGGCTGTGAAAAGCATTTTCCCTTCCAAAATAGTGCCCTGGGAATCACCCTTTGGAGGTGTCAGGGAGCACCCAAGAGGTGTGGAGTGAAATACTCACCTCTTTCCTCAGTGTTCTGATGGGTCTCAGGGGCAGAGCTGCAATGAGGGGCTGCACAGCAGGGCTGGGGGTGAAAAGTTGGTTAAAGCCACCCATTACCTCTCCCAGGTCCTTCCAACCTTCTCCCAACTCTTCCAATCCTTCATCAATACAGACTCAAACCAGGGTCCTGCTCTGCTCATGTCAGTCCTGCTGGTGAGGGCAGGACTTGGCTTTTTCTGCTTATCCAAGGATCAGGTACATTTTAATTTGAATAACCAAGAGCTTAAGATATTACAAAACCCTTCCAGGAAGCTGAGCATGAGCAGCTTACACCAATTTTTAATTTTTGCTTTCCTAGCAGTCTGCTTTCCCTGCTCATCATCTGTGTCCTTGGCTCATTTAAATATTAGTTAAAAAAATACTTCCTGCTGAAGCTTTAACACCAGAATGAATGTCTAAACACATCACATGTGAACCTGCACTGTAATGAAATGGATGGTGCTGAAAAAACACAACTGTGTCATCTCTCTGAATTTTTTGCTGCTGTTTTTCCCCTCTGCAGGACACACACACTCAGCTTGTTCTGAAGGAGAGGTGAGATTTTATTCTGTGTCTTCTTCTGTCCAAGACAGAGCGATTTTAAGCTTCCACTGATTTGCAGAAGCACACAAAGGAGATGGTGATGCCTCACAGGGTTGTGTCCAGAATGCCCAGGATGAGAAATCCTGCTGAACTGCTCTGGAAGTGACAGGCCCTACACAACAGCAGATTTTCACTTCATCTGTATTTATAGCAAAATGGAAACAAAATGTGCTTTAAAGTAAACAGTAGTATTTCCAGAGTCTGGCTGATTTTCTTCTTTTGGTAACTTCCCAACCAAAGCTTTTCACACTGTGAGCAACAATGAAGAGGTAAAGCAGGGAGAGTGAAATCCCAGCCTGACTCAAGACAGTGGAAAAGTTGCCACTGAGTTTGACAGGGCCAAGTTTGACCCAAAAAACTCTATGAATCGAGGTGAGGATCATTTGGGAACTGCAAGGTTGATGGCTGAGGTCTCTGCTCTTCCCTTCCCCATCGAAGCTGGTGGCACAATCAGAAATAAAAAACCACAGCAGCATCTATTGAACACTGCAAAGCCTCAAACACTAAAACTGCTGATTGAAGGAAGGAATCTTGATGTCAAGATGAACCACATACTTGCACAGTTTGTAGCCTGCTGTTTGCATCCTTGTTTTATTTGCAGAGCCTTAAGGAGGGACAACTTGCCCCAGTGAGCATTTGCTGAAGAACTTATTTACCCAGAACAAATTAAATCAACGTCATCGCAGAAGGTTCTTGGTTTTCCCCCTTCGTCAGATGAGGAAGGTGATAAAGCAGATGCAACCACAAAGTGTGTCATCAGCATTGTTTGGTCAGTGTGGATTTGGGTTGCAGCAATTCCCAAGACAAGGGGGTCTGAACTGTGGGATCAGCTCCCTGAAGTGGTAGAACGTGGAGAGAAGGTGAACCAAGAGAGTCAGTCCTGTGAG
>VYZS01050902.1:0-33606 GCA_013400695.1 Neodrepanis coruscans | reverse complement strand
ATATATGTGTATATATATAAAAAAGTACCCAGTAGAAATTATAACAAGAAGCAAGTGGGAAAACATTATTTATTTGCTATAGCAGTCTGTTTTCAAACAGCACAGAGGGACTATTTGCCAAGAGCATATAGTGAGAGCACAGAGGGGAATGGATTCACAGGGACAGAGAGAGTGTGCTTACATTAGATATGAGGAAGGAATCCTTCCCTGGGAGGGTGGGGAGGGCCTGGCACAGGGTGCCCAGAGAAGCTGTGGCTGCCCCATCCCTGGGAGTGTCCAAGGCCAGGCTGGACGGGGCTTGGAGCCACCTGGGACAGTGGGAGGTGTCCCTGCCCAGGGCAGGGGATTGGAACTGGATGGGCTCTAAGGACCCTTCCAACCCAAACCAAATTTGGGTAAGCAGTTGACTCTGAGTACTCGCCCAGTACAGCTTGAGTATTTCGGAAGTGATTTAGCTGCTTGTCCTACACATCTGCCTTACTGAAGTGTGCTCAGCTGAGAACTACGGTGCAGGTAAGTCACAAAGTGCTCACTGCTCACATATTGAAGAGAGAAGACAACGTGGGCCTGAACATGGATATCAGGTGAGTCCTGTTCCAGTGATACATATTGCTGCATTAAAAAATGCTCAGACTTTTTTTTATACAGGAAGCAAATAAACATACTTTCTTCATGATGTGTGCCACATTTAGCCCTGTTAAAACTAGATCAAGAACCCATCAATGTGTAGTTTTCAAGAGAGCTTATAATTAAAAAAAAAAGAATAAAAAGGAAGACAAATGATAAAAGAAGGAAGAATAAACAAAATACTAGGATGTGTCATTTCCATGTTTCATGTAAATGTTCATGCAATTCACATATCACTTAAGAAATGCAAAATGCGTGATCCAAAGATATATTAAATCTGAGCATAAAATGTAAGAACCAACAGAGAAAAATATTTTAATCCTGGGGGCTGGTGGAAAAACTCAGTTTAAGGGAAATGGTGTTTGTCCTTGTATTATTTAAATTAAAATATGGGTTTTAAAAATTGATGGGACTCTTTCTTCATATGTAATTTAATTTAGCATGTGTTAGTCAAAAAGAAGAAAATGCATCCATGGCTGCGGAGTTTACTCAAGCACAAATCCCTTTATAGGATCAGATTTTATAATTTGTATGTGCATGTTGAGTTTTATCTTTCAAGTGTGTGTGTAAGATGAGACTTCTTGTCTCAGAGCACCCAGGACAGTGTGTTGGACATTGTGAAAAGGTACCTTCCAAGGCAAGAGCAGCTTCCCAGCCCTGAGCTGGAAGTGGCCGGTGTTGTCTGTGCCCGATGTCCTGTGCGTGGTGCAGCTCTGCCACCTGTGCAGAGGGTCTGGATGGGCCTTCATGGCTGACCATGGCAGTCACTGATGCTTGGCACCTTGCTTGATTTTTGGTTTTTTTGAGGAGTAGGGGGGCCTTTGGAGAGAATCCTCGACTTGGAACAAAATAGGAAAAAATTGTGTTAAAATGCATTGTGGTCCTTATGCCATTTTCATTGAAGCTGATGGTAAAACTCTCTTTGACTTTACTGGGAACAGGACTGAGCCATTTAAAATGCTTTTTTGTAATATAAATCTTTTAAGTCTTAAATATTTCCATACAAATGGAAATGCTCCATACAAGTGGAGCAAAGAAGTCTGAAACGTCATCAGAAAGACTGCTTCTTGTTAGGCTGTTACAATGTGCTATATCTGTTCAAATAACATCTACTAATATGAGAGACAAATACATTTGTACAATTTGGAAGTCTGACACTGCAGTTGGTGTTCCCAGCTTTTATATTCTGTGGTATTTATGGCAATAATTTTAGCTCTTTGCTTGCATAAAACGAAGCCCAAATGTTTTTCAGCAGCGTTTCTTCATCAGGTCTTTTAGCTGAGCCTTACTGGAGTGTCGTGCAGGGTTTGGTTACAGTTAAGCTCAAATCAAAATATTCCAAGAGCAAGGAGGGACTGTGTGGTGAGGTGGGGGTAGGAAGGGGGACGAGGGACATGGAAGGAGGAAACAACCTTCTTCTCTGGCTGTGCCAAGTCCCCACTTGTAGGACCTTGGAGAACTCTTAAGTTCTTGCCTTCCCTCCTTGGCTGGTGCTTCGGAAAGGATTAAGTGAGAGAACAATGGCAGAAAAAGCCCCCAAAAATCATGCTCTGAAGGAAGGTCCTGGAGGTTGCTTTCTCCAGATGTACTGGAGCTCCAGAGTTCAAATCTGAATCTCTGTGTGCTGAGTTGCTGTGTCCTGCCCAGCACCCTGTCTTCACCCCCAGGAATAATGCATGGAGGGCAACACAGTTTCCCTGGATTAGTTGTTTTCACTGGCGTTAGGTTGGCTGGGTCAGCACAACTGAGCAGCATCCCTGTAGTCATACAGGTCCTAGCAGGGATCTCCTACCGGGGGTATTGTCCAAGTGGCAGTTTACCTGATCTTTTGCCAAATGCCACTACAGGTCTCTCTTTTCTTTCTTTTTCCAAGTGTTTTGTGTCCAGCTGTGGTGTCCTATGATAAGCTTTTCAGGGGAGGAACTGTCTTTTATAGCCGGTGCCTTTATAGCATCTGGTGCAGTGGCTTACAAGTACTGGTAATAAGATGCCCTCATCCAAAGACAGACTGATCTTTTAAATCTGTATTTCCAAGTAGATGATAATTAACAAAGAGGAATTAAAAAAAAAGTGAGAGGGTGCGTATACATCTCGGTGAGAAAGGAGACTTTTGTTGTCTCTGCAGTTTCCTTGTCTCAGGAAATATCTGTGGCTTCACATCAAAATGCTGGGAAAACACAGAGATGGATATGGTGAATACCAAAATAGCTCCTAGGGGTACAGATCTGCACAGAAATGCAAGCATGAAAGTGATCACATTTGAACTAGCAGAGCTCATTTGGTATATTCTAACTGCATTAGGAAGAATTATTGTGTTGCTCAGATTAGTGCAAAATAACAAGAAATTCTGTGGTTGGATTGAGTGGGTTGGAAGTAGAGACCTGAGTGGGATCGTGGGGTGGGGAAGCAGGGCCTGCACACAGGCAGTGGCATCAGCTGAGTGTCCGTGTGTTTGAGCACCTCTCCTGACCGTGCTCATATCCACAGCTGGAACCCCATAGCGCTGTCATGAACAGTGCAAAGAACATCATGTATTACCTGTGTGTCACCTCATACACATGCAGTATTCCTCTGCATTAGTGGTAAATCCCACTCTTTACCTTAATGTCAGCTTTATATTTCATTTTATGGTTGGTTTATGCCAACTTTATTTTAGATTGAACTTAAAGTACAAATACCACCATTTAACAGTGGTCCTCTGTTTACATTTTGTGATACTTTCCAATGCACCCCAGAGAAGCAAAACGTAAAAAATAAAGCAGCTTCCTGTTTTGATGAAAAGTTTCTAGCAGTTATAATTAACTTAACTCACAAGGCAATAAAAATTAAGTGCCCTGTTTGCGAGTGACACATACCCCATATTAAGGCTAAATTTCCTGTAAGTTACACACTGGAGCATTTTCCATTATGACATTCATAAAATTTTGTATTCAAAAACATCATTTCCTTGGGTCTTCTGGAATCCAACCAGAGGACTGCAGTAGAGAGAGAAGCAGTGACACACATGAGTGAAAGGTGGTGTGTGTTCCATCAGTGGGAAAGCTTAGGGAAAACACTAAAAGCGTGATATTTTTCTCTGGCCAGACTTGACTTGAATGATCAAATGATAGGGTCAGTATTTCTTGTATTTCTCAGGAAGTAATATTTTTGCTACTTGTAAGTGACTATTTGCAATTTTTGCTGTAATAGTAAGCACCTATCCAATCAATCTTGGTTTTTAAATCTCTTTTAGTCTCTTGAACAAATATGTTTGCAAGAAAAAGTCCAGTTTGTTTAGAACCATGGAATGATTTAGATTGGAAGGGATTTGGAGGTCATCTGGTCTGACCTTCTACTCAAAGCAGACCTAACCTACTAAGATGGGTTAGTTTTCTAATTTATTGTTTTTGTGTATCGCAACAGCAATATCTGATGGCAGTAGTTCTTGCTGAAGAGCTTATTCTAAACCACTTTCCGTTTACAAAATTTCTCCTGTTACCTTCTCTGCTGTGAACATACCCTGTAGTCAGCTTTTGAATCAACAGTCCCTATACGCAATTTATTCTGACCTTGCCTCTTGCATTGACAATGAGAAAGAATAGTGACTAACCTGAGTATCTGGGGTAAATACAGTTTGGAAAATGTGTCAGAGTGTTTATAATCTTCTGAAGAACAACAATACCTCAGTGCAAGATTACTGCTTTGAAGGTAAAGGAAATGAAACCATTCTTCTGTCTCTTCTGTCTTAAGAAAATTGTTTCATTTCCACATATTTCCAGAGATGATGAGCTGCTGATCTAGGATTCTTCTCAACTTATAGGAGAGCTGAACAAAATGTAAAAAAACTAAAGGCCTGGATTTGATCTCTGCTGTCCTGGTATAATGTGAGCTCAGCTTCTCCAGTGTTAATGGAGAATGGTTACAGTTCTGTGGTTACAGTGCTGTGACCAAATCAGAATTTATTGTATAGTTTGCATGAAAGAATTTTATTCTCTTTTCAGATAATGATCTTTCTCTTAGTTGGTCTGTAGTCTCTCACCCATTCCCTATTGTATAATTTTAGAAAATGCGTATTTCCAAAAGAACAATGACAAACTCTACCTGAAAAACTGTGCTGCACAAGTCTTGTTTTTTAAAGAGAAGCCCCCTGCAGACCATGGAACCTGGGAAGGATCCTGTGGAGGATTTGGTCATGTTTAGAAACCATCCAGAGTAGCTATGACAACCTCATATCCCGGGGCCAAGATCGTGTCCACATACCAAATCTCTGACACTATCCGAGATCCTTATCCAATGTGGAGAGGAAACTGTAAAATTAGAATTGCCTAAAATAACCCCTAGGGGAGGGTATTGCTGGTTCTTGAGAAGATTTTTTTTTCAGATCTTAAATACAGCTTTTTCTTAAAATGACTGAAACAGGGAACTTGTGAAAGAAAAGGAAATAACAAAGTGAATAAGATATCCACAACCCTGGAAAAACAGGTTCCTAACTAGGTCCCTTTTTTGTTACTTGCTGTGACTTCTTTAACCTTCTCTATAGTCAGTTAAATGGACTTGGAGTCTTCTAGAAGCCTCTTAACTATACAAATGTAATTTTCTTGGGTTTATATTTTAAAGGGAGTGGTATCCAGGCTGGGTTTCAGCTCTCTGTAATCTGGATGAGCTGGGATTAGTGCTCAGTGCAGCTGAGGGAGGCTGATCTCAGCAAAGGGAGGTGGTCAGGGTCCGAGGGATCACCTGCTCCAGGCAGTTCAGATGCTGACTGTACTTTTTTTGGATATTACATATGGAAGCATTCCAACTGATAAAAGTCTAATTTTTGTTACAATGAGTATGTTGGCTACAGTGCTTGCAGCCTGTGCTTCCTGGTAAAAGCCGAGGTCTGTGTTAATTCTCTTAGTTATTGATTGGTAATATAGTTTCTGCTTCCTGTCCCTGCAGAGCAGTAAGATTTTTACATCCTGCCTGTATTTGATACCTTTCTGTTCCTCTGGATGAGGCAGAGTTTTCCTACATATAGAGGGACCTGGAAAATGCATTCCTTAGGGTACTGATGTGAAAAACCAGGTGAATAAATGATGTTTTGCTTTTGGCAGCCAGGATGACGTTTTGAACATTGGTTCAGGTAGAACCAAACTCAAACACTTTACTAAAGGCACATTAACATAACTGCCTTACACAAAGTATTTCTGTCCACTTGTAATGACAGTAAAAGGACAGAGTGATACATCTGCGTAAAGACAAGCAGATGGTAATTTCCATTACTCCTCTTTCTCCCTCTCCTTTTACTCACAGCACAATGAGGGAGAACTAAAAGATAAAATCTCCTCTTTAGTGAATTTGGAGCAGAAACTGCAAAACAGATATCCCAACTTATGCCTTAACTTTTGCCCTGTAGGGTCGTGCACTTGAATGCTCTTCATCTACTGGATTAATAGAGCCAAAGGACTTTGGTCACTGAAAAAAAATGTTCGGATGTGTTTGCCAGATTTTACATGAGTTCAAGGCTGCTTGGATTTGTGAAAGCCGTATTTTTGGTGAAAAAGTTCTTATCCAGGAAAAACTCTCCACCGTGATAATGGTTATCTGCAAGTCAGTGTTAACTTGGCAACCTTCATGTTTGGCAGCAGATTTTAGCTTTGCATAACACTGAGTTATTATTAATGTACCATATTGCAGATTTTGTGAAGGAACCAAGTTTTCAAGTGCTGGGATTTTTAAGTCAGGAAATGCAACAGATAGGCTTTTTACAGGCGTGTGACTATGCTCTTACATATACTGTACATTTCTTTACATTGCACTTAAAATAACAATCATTGGGTTAACCACGTATTTAGTATTTAAAAACATGTATTATACCACCTGAACACAGAGAGTCTCATTTCGTTTCAAGATCTTTTTTATTCTCCGTATTTATAAAATGACCAGTATTAATACTGTATTGCCACTGGTTAGATTTATTTTTTTAATTTGATGCAAGTCTGAGGACGTTTGACTGGTCCTGGTCCAAGGTATCTGTACATGAGGTACAGAATTTCTCTCGGTAAAGACTGTTTTGTTTTTAAATCAATTAGTCAGAAAAATACCTATAGAGGCTAAAAGGTGCTGAAGGGTAGTGGAGGGTGCACTTGGTGACAGCTCATAGAGGGGTGGGTAAAGTGGTATAAACCTGGCGTGTATATAGGGATGACACATAGTAATTGCTTATTCTGTTTGCCTTTTTGGTTGATCAATCTTTATCTGGCTCTCTGGAGTAAGATATGCTGGATGTTCTGTGGCTTTTCAAAAGCAAATACTGAAGTAGAAGAAAGAATAAACTGACATTTCCAACACAAGGCACACGAAGAAAAGCCCTTTCACATCACTTTGTTTCCTGCTCAAAGCTCTTTCTCAAACTAAAATCTCCAGCTTAATGTTACTGTTCTGAGGAGCTTCATACAAGGAGGGCTTTTTTTGTCTAGCAAGGCTGATGGGGTCCTATAGTAAAAAGATACACAACATCAGCAAGTAAACAGCTCACCTGGCATTAACGTTCAGTGTGCTGATCCATTTCTAAATGCATGTTAATTTTCTGTCCCTGGACTGGAATTAAAAGTAGGATATATGTGTGCCCAGTACTTAAACAAATTAACCAAACTCCTTTTTAAAAAACAGACCCTGTGTGGCAGTGTTCCTACAGGTGCTCTTTCTTTTCATTCCAAAGCTGAAGTTCATTTTGCTCTGATGTGCATCATGATCCCGGGTCTCTTGTATACCATCAGTAAAAAGAAAACTCACCAATTACCTTGTTAGTGCAACAATCAAACGCTGCTGGCACGGGGAAACTCATAAGGCATTTCTGACGTCCTGTGCTCTGCCAGCATTGCCAGTCTTCCTCCTCCTTTTTGGAGGACACAAATTAGGTTTTTTGTAGCTGGAGTTGAGGGACGAGACATCTTACTGCTACATGCAGAAGTAATGGAGCTTTTTAGAGCAGAGACATTCCAGATGTTTCTTTTAGGCCCACATTAGAAACTTTTGTTCACACACTGGCGTCAGCCTGAATCTGAAAAAAAAACCAGATCCCACCTGCCCAGTAGAGCTCAGCCAGCAAATTTCCTGGTGTGGGCACACAGCTGTGCTGCCAGAAAAAGATGAACCTGCTGGATTCAGAACCTGGTGTAAGTTCAATGGCACCAAATCTCCTCTGTCTGGCTAACTTTGCAGCCCCGTTCACAACTCTGCTGTCATGGGACTGGAACTGCAAACAGATCCCAGTCAGAGGCTCCTCAGGGCAGCAGTTGAGATGAACCTGGTGTGAGAGCAAAGGGGACACAGATACTGAGAAAGGGATGCTGAGAACACTGCAAGAGTCATTGGCAGATCTGGTGGCAAGTGTCCCTTTGGACTGCAGGAGCCCTTTTGAAAACTTCCACTCCATAAATCCAATTTTTTTTTTTCCCCTGGAAGCTCAATTTTTTAGGTGTGCAATTTTCCACCGGCTNAGGAGCCCTTTTGAAAACTTCCACTCCATAAATCCAATTTTTTTTTTTCCCCTGGAAGCTACATTTCTTAGGTGTGCCAGTTTCCACTGGCTGCAGGAACATCTGCTGATGTGACTATGTTTTCTTTGCCTCAGAAACGCTGAGCAGTTACTGCCCTTGCACTGGCAACTAAATGCTAAAGAGTCTGTCCTAGGAGGATTGCTCTGTGTCGTAGAAAGGATCTGGGTCTTTAGCCAGAATCCTGGTGGGACTGTGAATGCCTCTGGTTCTCAGCATAGACTACAGCAAGTAGGAGCCCTCTCCTGCTTCACAGTCACAGCAGAAGGACTGCACAAAACCATAACCCAGCAGTATATCAGGTTCAAAGTATTTCTTCTGTCATCACGTGCATCTGCCTTAGGTTATCAGAAAACCACAGAGAATTACAGCAGTGAGGAAGTATTCAAAGGTCAGCCCAGAATCAGTTTGAGTGACAGGTGATGATTGTGTTTTTACTAAGCTTTCTGTCTCTGATGATGTAGGAACAGTCAAGTTCCTGGGAGCCAGCAGCTCTAGGACCCTCTGCTGTATGTGTACTTGTTTGATTACTCTTCCTTCCTGACATGAATGTGAGAAAGCTTGGAAGGGCCACGGCAGTAGCAGACAGAGAAACATGACTGTGATGCTCACTTGTCTAAAGCATTTCTGCTTTCAAAAAAGTCACTGGACAATGACACGACAGGAGTTAGTGGAGTGGAGAAACTAAAGAGGGAGTGATTGTTCACTGTTTTCTGCAGTATGAGACTTAGAGGGCATCAAATAGAGTTTAAATTACTCAATACTTAGAAAATATCTCTGGTTGCTGAGTGGAGCCGGTTGGAAGCTGGATGAGAGAAGTACCAGGGCACTGATCTTAGACTCTAGGCCTTGTATGGCAGCTGCTTCTAATGTTCTCTTTCCTCACTGGGAAATAAAAACCTAAATATACCCTTGTCCTCTTCCCCACGGAGCTGACAGAGAGCTCCTGTGGAGACAAGGAGGTGAGGCCACAGATAGGGAGGGTATTGAGAATGGGAAAAGGGGAGCACTGCCTCCAGAAGTTCTGGAGGGAGTGAAAGAGTGGCTGCAGCCCAGCACACGCAGTGTCCACATGCACCCATTCTCCCTTGTACTGGAGAATGATGTGAGTCTGGGAGTGTGCCCATGACTACTGCTCCCCTAAGGCATCTCCAGCTTCTGTCTCTAGTGAGACAAACTGGTTGTGGCCTGGAATACAGTCTGGCCACCCAGGCTCCTCCCCAGGAGTGTGATGGTCGGAGGGGCGGCCACTTTGCGAGTGTGAGCTTGTGCTGGGTGCACAGTGTGGGGGCACTGCACAGAGTGTGCCGGCAGGGCAGGAGGAGGGGGGACCTGTGGAACACGGCCCTCACGTGCCACGTGGCTACACGGAGCCTTCTTGGGTTGCCCCCTGCAAGGGCCGTGGTTGTTTCAATGGAAGTATTACAAGTATTTCTAGTTGAGTGTCAGGAAGTCATGCTAGTTACTCGTATTGTTATCAAACAGATTTGTAATGTAGTTATTTAATACCCATATGTTAGAAGTGCAAAGTTCTGACGTGATTGAAATGAAAGTATTAAGGGGTCAAAGACAGTAATTTTGACAAGCTGTAGGCTACAGGAAGTTGGCAGTTTCCCATTCCAATTGAAGATTAAAAAAAAAAAAGAATCCAAGTATTAGAACTTCTAAATTAACCTTCTGAAAAATCTGTTCCTTCAAAACAATATCCAAATCATAAGATACAGCAATCCAACAGAATATATTAGTGGTTGTTGGGTTGGGAGCGACCTGTTTGTTGACCAGAGATGGAGAGGCCAGCAAATAGCCTTTCTCTCAGAGTAGTGTTTGGAAATGGGCAGAGAAGGTGTAAGGCCTGCTGCTTTCCCACCACGGAGGAAACAGGCCAGCACCAGGCTGGAGACAATGGCAGCGCTCCTGCAAGCTCAGAGATGGAAGAATGAACCACAACAGAACATGAAACAGATTTTTTCTGAACTAGAAACGCATTTGCCCCCGAGTATTTTTAACCCACATATTTCAGAACATGTCAGACAATTGATTAGCAATCTGTTGCTCAAGTGATGTATTTATCTGATGCGTGGTTTCACTTAGCAGCTACAACACGTATGGCAAAGAACTGAACAAAATGAACTGGAACTCTATGCAACATCTCTTATTCAAAACAGATGTATTACTTGGTATATGTTTAACATTCTCCTCATAATCCCAATTTGATCCTTAACCATCATGCATTAGAGTGTTGCTTTTAAAGAAGATGAAAATGGGCTGCTAAAATGCTGCCCATATAATCTGAATTATTTTCAGGCCTGTTGTTAAAGCTTAGAGATAAAATTCTCTTTTGAACTAAGGTTGAAGGCATTGTGTTTGATATATTGGTATAATTCCTGCAATATAAATACTCATAAATTAAGTTAGTGGTATGGTATGATTTCCTGTAATCTGTTTCCAGAATCAGTATTTTATTGAATGAACTTCTTATTTTAACTTCTCACTTACTGACCCAGCGGCGCAGCTGTAGCGTGTGCTTGATCACTCACTCTCCTTTATTTTTTTTAAATCAGACGTGACTGTGCAGCAGTTTAGATGGGACATGGTTTTGGAAGACTTGCACTTAATGTTGTGTGGAAAGAGATTGAAAAAAGGACTATCATGCCCTAATGTAGAGACTCCTATCCTAACATCCTGTAGTAATTTAGAAAACGGCTATGTAATGCTACCCCCTTTTTATGGGCAGGAAAACTGAAGCCATGATTGCTTCCTTCTTAAAGGATGCTTAACTGTAAGCACCTCCTATTACATTTACTTTTGTAAATGTGGATTTTATTTTTTAAAATCCTTTTTACATAGCAATTATAATTTAGTTAATTACTGACAATTTATTGCAAGCCTCTGCCAATGAGTGTGTGACCTCATGCACAGCAGAAGATTGTTGATTCTGTGCAGGTAGAATGACCTCACCTATTGCAGTGTGCTGGGGGTGTGTTAATAGAAGCAGCAGTAGATGGAGAGGCTCTGCAGTAGCTTTGGTAGCTGGGGTGGTCCATTGGCGCTGAGAGCTCAGCCTTCTGCTCCGGTTTTCAGCCCTCATGACTTCATGAACAAACCAGACTTCAAGTAACATGACGGCCACGTGCTGCTCTGGTTTTAGCCTCTTTCTGTTTGTGTTCCAATAGCATAAATCATTTATGATCAGTAGTCATATCAGTAGGTTTACCTTCTTGCTGTATGTTCTCTGCAGCAGGCAGTCTTTGATCTGCTTCTGAGGCAGAGGTAGTGACAAAGACAGAGGGCAATTTGAAATTGTTCCCTTGCTTGGCGTTTGACAAAATTGTGACTGCAGAAAAGCAGATTTGTGTACTTTCTTCCCCTCACATTACTTGTACGTGGTTACACAATTCCCGTGTAACTCTCTGCAAGTCAACTCTCCCTTTTGTTGAGAAGCTTCCCAGAGGGACTCGCCCCGCAGTAAAACCCAGCAAGAGCAAGATCAGTTACTTGGTTAAGAACACAGAGAGGCAGAAACAATTACATGCCTTTGGTGGACATTTCAGAGGCCCTCTCCTCAAACAATTCCTCACTCTCTTTTTTTTCTTTGCCCTTGCTTGTTCTGCATCCCTGTTTTATAGGGTACACTATATTTAAATGTACAGAGATCCCATTGCAGATTTGGGGGATGGAGGAGGGAATATAGGAGAAGTATTGAAAGAAAAATTGCTCATTCTGTGGTGGCCAAAGCAACTGTATTAGATGAAGCTGCTCTTTTTTTATCAGTGTTTGAAAAGTAAAAACTATTACATGGATGGAATTCAAGAAGGTAGAGGGTATGTGATAGCATGTTTTATAAAAGGAAAACTAGATTATTTTGTAGTTGTGGGTTCTCTACCCCAAGTGTCCCTACAGATTAAATTTCCAAGTTCTTCAGTCTCAGACATTTTGTTCCAGAGGGGCAAATGGACTCTCGACAAGGTTTAAGTGGATGCCCTCATAGATGCAGTCTGAATACTCTGTAGGCTTGTAGGGGGGTGATGTTACCCCAAGGCTCCAAGACATGGCAGATACTCTGCCAGCCCATTTGTAATCCCAATCCTGAGAAATCCCTTGTAGCCAGGGAATACTGACTCCATATGAGCAAGATACCAACCTGGCATCCAGCTTCAGTTTCCTCCATTGATTTGACCCACACATCACTCTTGATGTTTCCAAAGAATGTAAACTCCATGAAGTCTGGTGTAGTTCTCCAGTGGAGTTTAAAATGGAGTTTGAGAGATTTCAAGGCACCTGCGTAGTGCTGTAGCAGGAAGGAAACACACCTCCAGAAGATGCCACTGTAAGAAAAGGGCAAGGAAAAGCTCAGTCATGGCAAATGTACTGGCACAACAAAAAAGTGTGGAACTATGGGGAAACAATGAATTGGAGGTGAATAGTATTTTATCAGCTCTGTATGTTTTTAATAAATAGTTGGAGAGTCTTCCATGAGGAGATTCTGTTCAGTTTTATCTCAGTCAGGTATAGAAGCTGTTCATTTGGTCCCATAAAGAGATGAACTTACTGAGCAGGCGCATTTGGAAGTTTAGTTACATTGGCATAGGAAGCCTTTGTTCCTTTTTTTTGTAAAACATTTCACATTTATGCTTACTTCAAACAGAATTAAAGGTGTGAGGCCTGCTCCAGAGCCCTCTGAAATCACTGCTGTCTGCACACTGATCTCTGTAAGCTTTAGAGCTCTTTTTTTGAGCTCCTTTTTTTTTTTTTTTTTAATTAGCTGCCATTTATATAACAGAGCTAAAAATTCAGAGAGCTCAAGGCACACAAAGAACTTGCAGTTAGGGATAGAAAGGGAAGGATACTGCATCCAACAAAACCAACCCCTGTCTTCCCTGCTACTTGCTGACTAAGCATAAGGAGTTTCCAGCTCTCCTGGACTGGGTGTGACTGACAGCTCACTGCCGGGCTCCTGCTGCTCCTGGGAAACCACCATTCACCCAGTCTGCAATCCGCAGAAGGAAGGAGCCAGATAATCAATGACACTCTCCTCTGTCCATATTTAAACATTTATGGGATAGATGTTGACAGATGATCTCACCATCTAAACTCCCTTTGTAGTTGATGGAAGGACAAAGACACTTCTGTCTCTTATTTTTCTATGAGCATTTGCAAATAAACAAATGGATATTCATATATATACAAATGTAAAGAATCACAAAGTTTAGTTTAAATAGTATCATGAAAAAACTTGAGTATTTTTCTTTTATCTTGTACTTTGCCAATTCAAAGTCGGTGTGCTTTTTGCAGACAGAAGTATAAATCTTTTGAACTCCAGCAAAAAAAACATGTACAGCAGATGCAAATACAAATAAAATTCAGGGTAGGTGACACCTTTCTGGAGTATGTACGATTGGATAGTTAACATTAAGGCTGTAGGAACATCTACAGTTAACAAAGCTGACACTTCATTTTGGCCACATTAATGAGGTGTTCAGTGTCCTGCTTCTCTTCTGGGCTTTTGCATCACCAACACAAAAGCTGCACTATCATTAATGCAGAGAGTCTTTTGTCCTGTGTCCAGTTGATCAACCTTCCCCTGTGCTTCACCCTGCTCTCCCCCTCTAAGGGAGAGCTGCAACCTGAGCCACAGACTCAAAGGAATGCTTAGCTTCCCGAGAAGAGATGGAACCACTGCTATCTTCGAACAAAACCATTTATCTTAGCATAGAATCAGTATCTTGTTCAGCCCCAAAAATTTTTGACAAGGCTGAACTGAAGAGAAGTCTCAGCCTTCCCTCAACATATGTGATTTTGTCCATCATGAAGATTGATAAAACATCTGTCCTGGTACATCTGGGATCACAAGGAGACTGATTAAAAAAACCTGGAAGACAGACATTTCCCAGTCTGAGTGTTCTGCCATGGAAGCAGGCACCATAATGCAAACCAAACAAAAAATCTAAACAAAAAAAAGCCCCAAAGAAACAAACAAAGAACCCCAACCAACCTGGAGAGCAAAAAAAAACCAAACCAAAGCCCAACAACAACAGAACACCAGAGATGGAACATGTTTTTGTACTTGTTGCTGTTCCCTTGTTGTTCCTGAACTGATGGAGCCCTCTCATGTTTCCTTAACTTAATCAGTGAGTCTTGCTGTAAGCTGGCAGGGCAGGCAGAGAGATTGGGAAGAGTCCTTGGACTCAGACAGAAGGCAGTGTAACGTACTTAGGAGATCTGTGTGTGACTGATAACAGGCTGGGCCAGTCTGTGCCTATGGCACATCTACCCTGGGCCCAAGTGCCTTGATGGTTTTTTACTGTGACCTTGATTGCTTTGGAAGGGTGAGCCAGGAGACCAAGCAGAACCCAGGGGCCTGTCCCTGCAGGATGCAGTGTCTGTGTGTGTAGCTGGGCTCTCCTGGGCAGGGGTGATGGGAGGGTCTCTGCACCCCATGATTTCACTGCACAGCTCCCTCTGGCACACCAAGTTAGGAATGAGTCCTCTCCTCTTCCTCATGCTGTGATACAGAAAAGATTTTACCAGTCCTGTCAAAAAAGAGTATTCACTGGGGTAATTAAAAACTACTCATTAATACAAAAGTCTGGTATTACAGTAAACCAGCTGTTTGTCCACAAAAAAAAGTGACCATGTTTTCCTTTAAGCCTTATCCCATTACTGATGTTTTCATATTTGTGCTACATTTACATAAAATTTACTGACAAAATATGTTTTTCCTCTTGCATGTTTATGTGTTTCATGGTTCAGCACATCTGTGGAATTATTTAGCTATCAACAAAACTAACACAATACAAAAACTCCAATCTCACTGGAGCTTTCTGTCACTAGCTTGGATATTATGCTTCAGTTATTCCATAAGGTAGATTTCAGCTCCAGGGTGTTCCCTGCTCTGCTACTTCATGGGGAGGAACCCTCAGTTACTGAAGGTGCTTGGGTGCTTGTATGACCGTGAGCTGGCCAGCTGCAGGAACCAGTGAGGGTGTGAACATGAGGGGGCAAGTGCTGAGCCCTGCATCACATACACCCCTGTCATGCCTTGTCTTTGCAGGGACGCAGAATCCGCCTTTGGAGAGCCTGCAGGGCGCTGCATGGGCGGGGTTGGTTCGTTGTCATTGATCCTTAGTGGGAGACAGGTGTCTTTTGTGCCTGTGAAAAATCACCCCAATCTGCCTGGAAAAAGGTCACTTTTCTGTATCTCAGCAGCCGGTTCTTCTGGCACACTGTTCCACACTTTCAACCACTGTGGGAACACCGTGATCATACATGATGGAGGAATTCAACTCTCTGAATGGACCTTGGTGTCATCAGTTTAGGCATACTCTTCAGATAAGGAAATAAATGCTACATGATGATGCTTATCCTTGTATGTGACAAAACACCAGCTGTTGAACAAGCTTCCTTTGAAATTATCTATGGGTAGCTTTCACCTTCATAAATGCACACAGGAGAAATGACTTGGTTGGATTAGCATAAGCCTTGGGAAAAAAAAAGTTATATATTAGGCAACTGATTCTTAGTTTTTAAGTTTTCACAGGTTGAGAAAGACACACATTGCTCAGGACAGAATCCCATGTGAACCAGCTGAATTGGGAAAAAAAATGACTCAGTATGTAGCAGCTAATGGAAAGTGTTCCAAAGTTAGTAAACTCCTAGTGCCAAAACAGGGTGTTTGAATACAGGCCCTGGTCTCACTTACAGACATTAGCCATTGCTTCACTGCTGGTGGCCTCTCTTGAGCTCTGAGGTATATTTTACTTATGAATCATTGTGTGTTTTAAATTCTGTGATGGTAGAAGTGCAGCTTTGTGAGAAGGTGTGATGTTCTTGATAGCGAATGTGCTGAATTGCCTTTTTCTTTGGAAAGAGGCAGGCCGTTCACAGTGGTGTGTGGTAGCAGGATGAGACACAAGACCTAAGCTGACATAAACAATGTTTGTGCTGGATTTAAAACCCCACTTTTTTTACCAAAAGGCAATGGAAGAGGCCAGACTGAGGGCTGTGCAGCCTCCATGCTCAGAAGCTTTCAAGACCTGGCTGAGCAACCTGATCTGACCACACAGTTAGTTGTCCCTGCATTGAACAGGAGGTTGGACTGAAGTCCCTTCCAACCTGAATTACTCTCTGTAAAACTGGGTCAGGTCCTCCCCGAACCACTGGGGCTCCCCCCAAAGATGGAGCGTGCTGGCAGTACCAGTGAGGTGACAGCATCAGCCCTACAGAATGGCTGTAGGGAAATATGCAGATTTAAAATGTTAAAACCACAGGGATAATAGATGTCTTATTTAATGTCAGTGAGTTAATGCTGAGAAGGTAAACAGAACATCAGGTGTTTTTTTTCCCCCATAGCCCAGCTAACTTCACAGACAGAGATTACTGTAGAAGCAGTTTATGAATAACCTACTTCAAAAACAGGATTTGTAGCTTGGATATCATTGTGGTAACAGTACTGCAGCTGCTCTTGGAACAGTTTGGCTTACACCTATGCACTTCACCCAGCAATTAAAATACACGCTTTGAGGGGTGTGGGGATTCAACATGCGGAATTTCCTAGGTGGACTGCAAATCCTTAAGTATATGTTTTTGCAAGTCTTTGAAGTCTCTGAACCTTTTGGCCTAAGGCTTGTTCTTACTCTCTTTTTCACCTTGTGATGTCTCAACATGGATTATGTTTTAGACAGCCAAGAGCCAGGCAGAGTTCCCAAGGAAGAACAACTGAAAATACTTCTGTTCTGTGTTCATTCAGTGGTGTTGTCTTCTACTGTATTATTTGAGATTACTGATCTACTGTAACTTGACATTTTAGAAGAACATGAAGCATCAGCCCATAAGCCCATAGTGTCATAAGCTGTGACACCAGACCTAGAGAGCTCTGTGGAGCCATTATATGCCAGTTAGATGTGGCCATTTGTGTTACTTGCAGGCAGTGGAAGACAAGCCTCTTCTTCCTCCTTTCCGTATTCACCATCTGTACCAGTTATGAATGAGAGGTTGAAACTGTGAATTACTCAGCCTATTTATCAAGAACAGCAGGGCCAAATTCTTCCCCCTACCTGGGGGTTTCTAGAAAGGCCCACTCTTCTAAAGGCAGTTGGTTCACACAGCCATTTCTTCCTGAAGGAGATTTGCAGCTGGGGCTAATAAGAGTCTTTAATGTTGTCTCTAATAAAGCTCTTGTCATATGTTTAATATGTCCAGTGTTAACTTATATTTTAAGCACTAAACACATTTATCCCTACTGGGATCCAAAGCCCCAGGTAGAATTATTTCCTTTTTCAGTATCTTTTGATGGAAAGAAGTTTATACTTGCCCTTAAAAATGGTCTTTTTCAGGTTCTCTGAGAGATACTGTCATTTTGGTTCTTTGCTTTTGGTTTTTGTTGTTTTGTTGGGCTTTTTAGCACCTTTATATATTGTATTATTTGCAAAAATTACTTGTAAGTAGGAGGGGAGTCTTGAATATACACTACATATTATAAAATGCAAATTGTGTTCACAAGCACAATTTGTAGGCACAATTGTGCCTATAATTTACAGTTTGCAGGGTCACTTCCTATATTCCTTTAGTCTCTCTGTTTCTGACACAAGCAAAATCCCACTGCTGAGGGACAGGCCTGTATACTCTATACATAGAGAGGAGGTGGATGTGTCACTAGAGTCTCTTTCTCCTCCTCCTCTTTGTACCTAGTCATGTCTTGCAAAACGAGTATCAGCTGTGAAACCAGAATTGCTTTTCTGTCAAAAGCTTGCCAAAGTTTTGAACTAATGGAGGGGTTTAATCCTGGCCTTCTCCCAAGCAGGAACACATTCTGAAAACTGACCTTAAGGTCTCTCTCTGAAAATTGTGCAAATGTTAGCAAACACTCTACTGTCACTGTGAGATACAGCACTTTAAATCAGCTATTTCATGGTGGAATTTTCCTCCCCTTCCTGAGATGCTGTGAACTGTCCAAGCTAAGTCAAGCAGAGCACTGGCAATGCTTATAGTCCCCTTTGGCAGGAGAGCAGCAAATGGCTCTTGGCTGGGATTCTGTCCCAGAACAACTCCCTATTGGAAACCTTAGCTAAGATGAGGAGCACCACAGCTGTAATCTATATGTTTCTTCTGCAGGCCTCCTAAAATAAGGATATATAAATATAGAAACCTGTTGGGGCCAACACGGGGGGACAAAACTTCTATTTGAAGGGAGGAGAACAGAGAGATGGTCATGTTATTGGGTTTGAGGTAAATCCCAGCCCTATTCCCAACCTGCTGTGCAAACATAGGTCACATTTGCACCTAAATGGCTTTTCCAAGTTCCTCTGGGAGGGTTACGAGAGTGGGGAAGTCACAACAGAAGTGTTGGGGTGAGGAAAGACCTGTTGGTGTCAGACAGTGTTGCCTCTTTTAGTATGTTACCCCATCCCACTGTTGAGGAGCTCACAGCACTAGGACTAGGAGTTTAGGCACTGGAGGTTAGTTTTCTGGAGGCCGGAGCACTTCTTCTGCCACATCCCTTGTTTGTGATTGTAGGGAAGTTGCAGCTCAGCCCTTATTTAGGCCTCCATGCGCTGATGGTATAGACCTAAGAGAAGGGAAGATTCCCTGTTTGTTTTTTCATTCCTGCCCTCAACTGCAGCATCAGCCCTCAGGCAACTTGACCACAATACCAGCATCAGTACCAGAAAGTAGCAGGAAACCCAGATGGCCACCTTGAACTGGGACATTTTCATAGCCTGGATTGCGACTTTTACAACAAGGAAGATCATTCCAAGGGACTCCCAAAGAATACAGTGACTCTGAGTCATGGACAAGCTGTGCATCAAGACAATTCAGAATAAAAACATGGCATTGATCTCTGCATCAGAGTAAGCACTTGTAACACAAGAATAAGTAACACTTCCTGTGGGGTAAATGCAGGTATAGTTCCTTGTGAGCTCTCTGACATTCTGGAGGGAAGGCACTGCAGAAGTACAGGACATTACCGTCAGAAAAACCAGGAGCCGAACAGATGTAATGTGGGAGACAATGGAAGTTCTGTATATGCAGCACTGCACTGGAATCTGGACTGGCACTTGCATAGATAATTACTGGTGCTGAGGCAGGGCTAAATGTGGAATTAATACACATGATAGGTCACCATCCTTTCGTCTTTCCTTCTCGGAGGAAGTAAATAAATCTGTCAGTTTAATCTAGCACATTAACCTTAATCCTACAATTTACTTACTAGGGGATTTGTATAATCTACCCGATAAATAAGGACAGTAATTATTCCTGCTACAGAGGGCTGTGAGAAATATTTGCAATGAAGCTTGAAGCTGGATTTAAAAACTGTTTTGGTTTTATTAGAAACACAAAACTCTGGCCAGGTTTCCTGGAAAATTCCACGGGGCCCAGTGCAGGTGGAAGCTCATTTTCTGTATGTGTGTGTGTTTGCTCAGCCGAAGTGTAGATCCGGGGTTGAACATGGTCCTGAATACAGGAGAGGAAGAATCTCTAGGAATATCTCTGCAGGGGCACACTGGAAGAACAGCACTGGGCCTCATAGAGCCCCAGCCACTGCATGATCCCACCAAGGAGTCTCATGATGGAGAACAGCAACACAGCCCCGTCCATGCCCTACCTGCTAACAGCCCTTACTGCCTTCTCCACACATCTATGGATGCCCTGTTGTATCAAGTCTGTTTCTTTAACTTACCTGTTGGGAGATGAACTTAAAATGTGACTTGAACGATCATAAATCTAATAGAGACAATTAGCAGGACTACAAGAGAAAATGCTAGAGGACTTCAGCAACTCCCTTGCACAAAAAACCCTATTCTATTCCTCTCATACCATTCCTTCCTGGAAGCGAAAACTGCTTTTCAGAGTTTTAACATGGTACCCTTCGAGGGCTCAACACATCAAGAGCACCCTTTTGCATTCTCTTGAACTCCCATTTTCCTGGATTATATGGGAAGGGCAAACTCTTCACACTTTCCTGGACAGTGGATATCATGAGCATGGACCACTACTTGCCTCATTGCAAATCCAGCCAAGATTAGCAACTGACAGTACACCAGTCCTACTTCCTGGAGAAGTTTTTTGCTATTTCTCATTGTCAAGGGCGTGTTGGTAGTTACGAGAGAGACAGAGAGGTTGGGTTTTACACGTCATCCTCATGGTCACTCTTTGTTGGTCTGATTTCATTGAAGCAGAGTCCCTAAACACACACTCACATGCTAAGCTTGATCTAGGAACTTGGGGTGAAGGCACATTATCAGTGTTGCTCCAAGTGTCTGCACTGAATACACGTGTGTCCAGGGCTCCTGGCTGCCCACACCCCTGCCCGTCTGCTCCCATGGCAGGCTGCCCATGCAGACACTGGCTGGATGGCTGTCCCAGGACACAGGAGTTCTGCAGCACAGGGGCCACTGAAGCCACACAATGTTAACACCATCCCTTCAGCAGGACAGTCACTGGTGGATAATTCACTGAGCTTCTGGCAGCATCTGTCACTGTTCACAACAGGCTGGTTTGCAGCCTGGCAGCAGCCACAACGATACTGTTCTCTTCCTGCGAGATGTGAAGGGCGTGGGGCTTGGCAGTGTTTGAGATGACTACGCTCGAAGGAGGCTCCTGAGTGCTCAGTTGCCATTTCTGTGTGTGATTGGGGTCAGCTTTGAGAGGCAGAGGCAGGATACCCAGCCTAGCACAACTGCTTGGAATTAAACAGAAGAAATCTCGGCCCAGGATGGAATCAGAAAGGTTTAAAGTCCTACATTCATTCACAGCAAGGAAATTGCTGCAGCTGTTTCCAGGAGGAATCTTGAGGGACTGTGTGGTGTGTAGGTTAGTGCACAGTCCTACAGCACCCTGTGCCATAGGGGTGCTGTGTAGGAGGGGTCTCCTAACCCTCCTCAGTTAACAATGGTCTCACACTAAGTGATGTGGTAACTCCCATACACAGTCTTCTATAGCTAGAACTAGAGACATCAACTCCTTTAATAATAGCCCTTCAAAGTACATGCTATTTTTACCATTATTTGAAGATTTTGGTAGCTTTCCCAGCACCTTACAGACACTTGTTAATTACTCGCAGCATGAGGAAACCTCAAGCATAAACCCTGGTGTTTTGCATGAAGCATAGAGGAGGGAGAGCTCTCTTTGGATGGATGCAAAGCTGCCTGGTCCACTGCACTGAGGCACCCATTGCTCATCTGTCTCATGAAGCAAAACCAACTTTATGAGTTAATCCATTTAGAAACTCTTTCAGGACTGTTACCAACAGTTATTTTGTGCTTTAAATGGGCCAAGCAGAAGGCTGGGATCTTGGTCTCCTGCACAAATGAGGCAGACAAGGTTATTGCTTCCACCTGGGCTACTCTCACTGCCATTTGAGAAATCTGTCCTGAACAGCCACGCCTGCGGCTTCCACCCGTGCAACTCCACCCATCACTCCAGGAGTCCTATATAAACTCAGATTGGGGGCTTCAGTTTTTTTTCTTCATTGCTGTGGTGGTTTCCTGCTCTGGCTTCTGCTGCCCTGGGTCTCCTGAGTCCTCTTCCTGCGTCCATCCTGAAGCTGTGCTACAGGTAGTCTGCGTCTCGGGGGGGTTTCCTGGCTGTAAAAGTTGTTACAGATAGCTCTGTTTGAAGGCTTGTTTCATGTAGCTCCTGGTGGTACTTTCTGGAAGGAGCCCAGGCCAGCTCATCATCTTGCCTTGGCACTATGGGTGGATTTGGGCACTGCCCCAGCCCTGCTCATACCTCGAGGCTGAGGGCATTGTATGGTCTGTGCTGTTGGCTTGTCCCCCTGGGAGCCTTGTTGGAGGCTTTATTTAACTCCTGGTTTTCTTGGGTCACGTTCCCAAGGGCAGCAGGCCCTGGTCTAGAGGTGTTCTGTGTTTGGTTTTTTTTGAGGACACCCTTTTGTTCTGTGTAGGGAAGAGAGAAGTGTTTCTTGTTAATTGTGTTGATAGACAATCAGTTTGTGGAGAGGCACAAAAAAAGGCATCATTTGGCATCTCTGATTTATGGACTGTCTCTGAATGAACTGTTTAACAATAGTATTTGTTCCCATAATACCCTGGAAGTGCAGATGGCTGATTTATTTCCCTGGTGTTCCCATCAGGATGCAGACCCAAGCCGTGCATGGCAGGGGGATTACTGTACTTGCTGGGTGGTTGAAGTCACTTGCACTTTGGCCTCTTGCTGCCACCTGAGGCATGTGGTAATCACCCAACAATGCACCACCTGTCATCTCCTATTGCTGAGCTCTGTGTCCTGCTTAAATGCTGCCTTGTCAAAAGTCACTTTGAATTATTGGCAGTAAGGCCACCCAGCACACACAGATCACACAAAGAAGGAGTACAGAGCAATGTGTTAGTGGGCTATACTGGTGCTGTTGATGTGCTGAGCAGTTCATGTGCAATATGTGTGAGGGTGTAGCAGGCCAAAGCTTGTAAGGACTCTGCCTTAATGTTACCTCCAGCTAAGTAAAGGGGGGCTGAGTTGAGGAGTTTTCTGCCCTTCCCTGGCTAAACCCTGTGAAACTAGAGCTTTGGATGACTGGCTGACACAGATGTGAGGAAAAGATGAAAATTAATTGGCTTAATTATCTCCAACTCATTTCTAAAATATAGTTCAGGTGGGAGGACAGTCGCAAAGAGATAATGACTGAACGTAGAATCATGGAATCTTTAAAGTTGGGAAAGCCCTCCAAGGCCATCAAGTCCAAGCTGTGCTCCGTCCCCACCTTGTCCCCCAGAGCACTGAGTGCCACGGCCAGCCCTTCCTTGGGGCACCTCCAGGGATGGGGACTGCAAACCTCCCTGGGCAGCCCCTGCCAAGGCCTGGCCACCCTTTCTGTGAAGAAATTCCTCCTCATGTCCAACCTGAGCCTCCCCTGGCACAGCCTGAGGCTGTGTCCTCTCATTCTCTCTCATCACTTAAAGCAGGTGTAGAGTTAAAACCTCCTGCGCAAAATCCACCCTTTCCTTTCTGATGTGATGGTAGGAGCATTGTTTGGGAGGGGACAGATCTTAGTTATCCTGGCATTGGAAAGTGTTTTAATAGAAGACAAAAAGGTAACAAAAATAAATTCTCCCTTCCTACCTCCTAGGTCTCCTGTCCTGCATGTGCAGCACACATAAGCAGGTCCTCAGAGGAATGGGGAGGGTTTTTTTATGGACAGGATTGCAATTTTTTGTTGACTTGGAACTGTGTATGTTCCAGATACACCCAGTGATTCTTGTAACACTCCAAGTCCTGGTTTCCTTTTGGTTTTGCTTTTTTTTTTTTAATAGCGTTTGAAACCTAATTTGTTCTTAGTGGCTACAGAGATTTAGATTTTTCCACATTTTCAGAAAATGAGTGTCCATTTTTCAGTAAGAAACTGCCTGAATCTGAGTCCTTTCAACTCCAGGATACAGATTTTTATAGCTCTTCTCATCAAAATATTCTAAAATAAAGAGGGGGAAAAAACATTTCTTCTAGTTAGAGGAATAATGACTGATCCTTAGAAATCAAGGATGGAAGTGGGCAATTCATAATATGTTGGGATTACTCCCAAATACATTTCAATTCTAATAGATGTATTTAATTTTTTTTGTTAAGTTTTGTCTTTTTGTTTCGGCTTATTGTTGGAGAAAAGCAAGCCTCCAGAAGTTAAAGGAGAAAGAGAATGCCAGATAGTAAAAAAACTCTGAGCAGAACCTCTGTGATGACTTGTGTGCCAAAAAGCCTATTACAGATCTGGAGCTGGTGGTGAAATAACACTTAATGTTGCACTACTCTCATGCAGCTACTAAAACTCTTGTTCATTTTAAGAGCTTAACACCTGCTCCGCCTTATGTGAGCTTCCAAGGTGGTTTGCCAGACACACGTGCTCGAGCACAGGCAAGGATACACTGAACTGACTGGAGTATAGAGTGGCCATGAAACACCTCCTTTTCTGTTGTTCTCCCTGTATAAGTTGCTTGTCAAACAACTCCAGGCTTGTGGCAGTTTTGCTTGGTTTGTGCAACTGGATAGATCACCACATGAAAGACAGGGAGGTTCTTCTGGAGGGGGAAGGATGGAAAGAGCTTCAGAGATAATTAAATACCAGTACTTTTGAACTTAGATGTGTAAAATTGGGCTCCCATCTTGGTTTGGGTCAGGTTTGATGAATATGTGCTGAATCTACCAAAAGTTGTCATTTAGTATATTTGAAAAATGTTCCTATGCTTTACTTTTGATGTTTTGCGATGAAAACCTGGGCCTATATTCTTGGAGGCACAGACCCATAAAGATACACCATAAGGAGACTCAAGGAGTGAATGTCAAGTGTGGAATACTGTGGCAAACTGGATTATGGACACCCTGTGAAGAGGGGGCAGGTAGAGAACTTGACAGTAGAAATTATGTTGCCTGTGGAACTCGTGTGTCAGAGGTGAACAACTGTGAGGGGATGTCTCGATAAATGTCAGTAGCAGAATATGGACTGTCCAGTGCTGTGTGACACAAAATGGAGCAGAGAAAACTGGATGTGCACAGGAAGGTGGTGCCACAGCGGCAGCTCTGGGGAGTGTGGCACTGACCTTTTGCTGGACAACTGTCAACCAGCTGCACAAGGTGCCTTGACATTGATTTCTTGAAGGAAAAGAATAATAAATGGAAATAGAGGGCTGAAGTACAGAATAAGCTAATTAATCATACCAGTAATTTGAACCATGTACCAGCACTTCTGGGAAAAATACAGGAGGCCTTAAGTAGTCGTAGGAAAAGCTGAGGTGGAAAGACACCCAGTAGCATAAACAGACTGTTCCATAAATCTGAAGACTTGCCTCCTTTCAAACTTGGTAGCTCAAGGTGGATGATGAACTTGGCCTTGATTTAGGAATAAGATTTGCTGATCTAATGCAAGGGAAAAAATTTTGCTATTAAAAGAAGTCAGCTTTTTTTTAAGCAGACCTCAGTAGAAGGGAATGAACAAAAAGGCATAACTTCTGATGGGTGTTTCTTGAAGTAATGTGTAGGTAGCAACCAGGTAATGCAACTTAAGGGCTGGTGACATCATGACTTATTTGGAATATTGTGAAGTGTCAGTGAATTGAGCTTAAAACCTGGGATCTCCAATTTGTTAATAACGAATCCATGTCTCTGCACTGCCAGAGTCCTCTGAAGAGATATTAAACTGGGAGAGGTGGTTGCCCCCATTTTTTCGGATGTGTTCTCACTCTGCTTGGAGAGAAAACTTCTCTGCTGCTGAGGGTGAAAATGGACATCCCAAATGGTGCACATCAAGTGCTTCAAGGTGAAGTATTTTTTAGAAGGGATAATATGGAAGTGACTCTGTTCCCTCTGGTAACCTGGCTGCCTTAGACTGTTGAGGTTGTGCTCTGCCATGAAGTGGGGCATGAACAGTTTGAGAATGGTACAGAACTCACTGGGTATTTGAGTACTTAAGAAAATTATTTACTAGAATTATGGAGTCTTCTTTCTATTGCAAATGGCACATTTCTATGTGACACTCGTTTCAGAACAGGCCCATCTTAAAGATTCTTGGTAAAATGAACAGTTAAAAGCTTTTTATTCATGCTATGGGATTAATAATGGCTGTACTTCACCATGTGTGCTGTAATTCTTTTAATAGCTTCATTCCATTATCAACTATTTATTAAAAAGATTTCACCGCAGATATGGGCTTTATGGAGATTACTGTGCACTATACTTAATTACCAGATGTTCAGTATGTTTACAGTATATTTGGTATTCAAGTAAACTTCTCCGTGTGAAAACCATCTACAATGAACAGTTAAAATACCACTGTAAAGCTTTGTATTATAATAACTTGAAATGGAAATTCCAGCTGGGCAGTGTTATGGAACTAAAACTACAAAGCATTTTAGTCCTACAATGTTATTAAACTCCAGTGAAAATGTGTTTTGTTCTCTGAATTTACCTTACACATTTGGTCTGTCAGATAAAGCATCACCCATGTGTTTTTCATGTTCTTTTAGTTAGTTTATTGCTGTCTTTTATCAAAACTACGTGAACTCAACTTACGCTGAAATTTGTAACCAAATTTCAGAGTTTTATGGTTGGGGAGTTGAAGACATGCCAAAGCTCTGGACAAGTGTATTGCATTGTCTCAGTCCAGTCATGTATCTGCCTTTACATTCTGTTTTCCAAGCAATTTTTAATTATTATCTCTGATCTCTTTAAATTTGCCCCTTTTAGGAACAAGTGACTAGGAAAGTTCTCTCAGGCTGCACCAGTCTGTGGTAGGCTCAACTGATCGCCTCAAAAGTAGGAAGATACTTTGCTCTTTGTGTCTCAAAGTTGGCTGGTCCAGAATCTGTTTTCTAATTTTGAGCCTAGTTTTGTTCCCATTTTACATCTCTTAGCACTGGCCTGACATTGTTTGTTCGTAAATGATCGTTTTCCTTCCCTATTATTGATTTTGAGCAACGGTAGTCTTTTAGACTCCCTGATCAGTCTTAATCCTAGGCTAAGCAAGTTAAGCTGTTTTCCAGTCTACTTTCTATTCCTCTGGTGACATGTTTTTCATCTTTGTGTGACCAGAACAGCACACAGATACTCTGCACAAAGTCTCATGGGTGCACTGTTAATAAATATCATGATTCTTTTTGGGGGGGAGACAATAATGAATTCTAATATATCTTTCCATAGCTACATCATATCAGCAATTCATAGTCAACTTGTGGTCAATTAAAATAACCAGGTAACTGTTCTCTACAGTTCTACCTTAAGAACCTCTAATTTAAACCCAAAACACTCGTCCCCATGCTCCGTGGATGACAGCACACTGTATTTCACTCCTGTTCTCTGATGGTGGCAAACACACCTCAGTGTACTTTGATTTCTCTTCTCCCAAACGTGCTGCTGTGTCACACTTAATTTAAATCGTTCTGCAGTTACCTTTCTGTAACACTTGCGCTATTTACCAAAGCCAGCTCTGGTATTTCAGTGATTTAATGGCAAATACATCTGTTATTCATGTGCTGGGATAACTGAAATACCTGCAGTACTGATGTTTTCATGCCGTTTTCATCTGCTTCAGGAAGGGCTGGAGTGACCCAGTTGTTAGAGGTGTGAGTGGCCCAACCTGGAGAGGGGAACCAGGCCCCAGGTTAGCAGTGACCTGTGGCTGATACCCACAGCCCAATCCCTCCAGCCCCACGTGTGATTATTCCTTCAGGAGCTGCACAGTAAGGACATCGGGGGAGACCTGGGGCAGTGCACGTCATCCTTTTCCTGCAGCCTTCTCCACCACAGAATAGGCTCCTCCCTTTGCCACCCCTTTAGTAAAAGGCTCTCACCACAGCTACAGCATCTAAAGGGATTATCACATAGTGAATGCAATTACCTATTTCCCAGCCTGCTGCCATTATTTGCCAGTGAAATGCAATAGGTTAAATCCTTGTGGTATCTTCCACTGTCACTGCAACAAGGCTCAAAAGTATCAAGTCACCCCACAAAAATGTCAAAGAAATCGAGTTATAGAGGCTCAGCTAAATTCTTTGTAGCTTGTCTCAAATGTTTTAGCTTAAGGTCTTATATTTGCTTTGCAGTGGATGTAGAAGCAATGTAAATGTATTTTGGAGAAATTATTTGTCTATATCCCATTAGAATAACTTGTGTTTGCATGTGTTTTATGGCAGAATAATTATTTTAGTAGTGTAGCAATGACTGAAAGTACTAAGTGTCCACACCAAAGCTATTCCTGACAGCTCTTGCTACTAATTAGTGCTTGAGACTTAACTTGCTACTTTGGTTGTCAGAAGTAGCACAACCCAAAGTGTTTGCTATCCTTTCTTACGGTGAAGTTATTGGAACTCGTACAGAATAGTTCCCCTAAATTCTAACACACAATTTAACCCCAATTTAAAGTATGCTGCAAGAAATCAAAGACGGGTGGAAGGGTTGTGGTTGTCAGCATTTGTATTAATTCTTCTGGCAGGTCCCAGGTGCTGTCCCAACAGAATAAAAAGGTGATTTCTATTCTCAAAAAGTTAGGTAGTTGTACAGTATTTTTTTCATATTAGTTTTGGGAATGCCAATTACTACACTGGGAAATTTTTTATTACATTTTTAATTAACAAGTGAAAGAATTCTCATCCTTACAAGTTCTGGAGAGAGTTGAAAAATTCAATATGAGGCTCAAAAGACACCAGAAAAAATATAAAATGGTTCTAAAATGGGGTTTTGTTTGCTTTCTGGAAAACCTCTGTTTGAAGCTATGTATGAGGATTGCTTAATGCCCAGGATTGGCAAGAGTGTTGTTTCTAAAAGGCTGCAGGTGAGCTGCTTGCTGCTGAAAAGTGAGGTAGGGGGTACTCCTGGCACAGTGGTGTGGACATGGAATTACCAGGATCCTGGCAGGAGCAGTAAGGAGAAAGCAGCATTTTAGGCTTCACGAGCTGGGAGAGCCCCCACAGCTTCCTGAAAGGCCAGTCAGCCTTTGGTTTCCTTCCAAACTGTCAGGTCTGCACTTGGATCTCCACTTCTCCGGTTCCAGCTGATGGTGGGGGTTGTATGACTGCGTGGAAAAGAAGTTCTTTTGCCTCAGTGGTGCCGTGTGGATGGTTCTTTCTGACCTTCCTCGCTTGTCTTTAGTGTGTTTTGGTTGTCTCCCTTAAGATCCCAGATGTCAGCTGTGGTCATGTAGCCTCTAACAGGAATCATGGAAGCTTTGATTTAGGTTTGGCAGCTTGTCTTTGACTAAATGGGATGTACTAAATGTGTTCATCTTGTCACAGTTGCCTGTTCTGCAGTGTCTTTTAACAAGGTTGCCCACTTCTGTATTGCTCTGGGATGGCGTCAGGGTAAAGCAATCCAAGGCACATTTGTCTGGTTTTGCCCTTTCCCACCACTCCTTAGTGCAAAGGAACAATGGGAGCAGAAGGCAGTCAGCACTGCTGTAGATAAAAAAGGCAGCCTTTCCCTAGTTTCTCCATTTGTTCTCCACAAAGGAAATGCTATTTTTCCATTGCTACTTCACTGCTTCAGAAACCAGCAAACAGGAATAGGGGCTGCTGGATTTTATTGGCTGATTGCTTGGTGGGGTTTTTCTCTGGAACTTTTGTCATCTTCCTGTGTTTCAAAGCACCTGCTCTCCAGGAGAGGGTATTTAGGAATCATGTATTCAGTTATTCTCTCTGCACTTCCACCTCTATTTGCCTGTTAGTCTGGGTGCCAGGAATTTGTGTTCTGTGCTCAGTGTAACGGGGCTCAGCTGTGCGGAGCTGCCTGTGCAATGTTAGAGAATAGTGTGTCTTGTTCAGAGTTGCCCTGGAAATGTTGACAGCTGAAGCCCTGCCTTACATTTGCAAAAACATTGCAAAAGTCATGTCTTGCTCTTATTTGCTACCATCTGTTTCTATTTCCTGTCAAGCACCTCACTTGTAACTTTAAAAAAAAAAAAAGGACTTGAGCATTTGAGAGTACAAATGGTACTCATGAGACACTGATTTCCGTGGAATCAATGGTGAAACTCCCTTTGACTCCTGCAGTTAGGCTCTTGCATCAAAATGTAACCATTAGGAATGACTATGTCCTCTTTGCTACCTTACACTTCACCGAATCACAGAATTAATAAGGTTGGAAAAGACTGTAGACATCAAGTCCAACCTGTTACCTATTACCCAACACCATCCCATCATCTCAATCATGTCACTGAGTACATGGTCCAACCAGTTTTAACACTGCATCTCAAACTGCTGTCTAATGCAATTGAATCTGATGCTTGCTTCAATTAAACTACTATTGAATTGTATCAGACTTTTAAAAAAGCCTTCAGGATCCAGTTTGTCTTCAATTTAGATACTAAAAAAACCCAGTGTTTCTTTTTCTGTAGCCTGGAAAGAATAAAACTTAAAATTTATCTTGATAGGCTTGCATATTGAGCAACTCAGTTATTTACATAAAGACATGTCTCCAGAAGGAAATTGCATGAGCTCTGGAGCTACTCTTCCACCCTGTGTTTACAATAAGTCTTCCAATTATTCAGTAACTTAAAAGATGTCATTTCCTATAAGAATATAAAGTGCACATAGTCTAAGGAAGTGTAGCAAAATAAATCTGATTAATCCAGTGACACTGTTTCTTGAAATATTTTCCTTTTTGCTTTATATGGCAAGATGAAAGAAATTTTTGCTGGGAGGTGCCTCATAAACAGAATTGTTCATGAATGTAGTTTAAATGCCTCAAATCAACACACACATTCAACACATCAGTCAAGTGTCAAAACAGCTTAATTGCTTTTTTCACAGCTTTGATCATACTTGTGTTTTATTGGACTGTTCACATTTTCTGTTATAATCACTTGTTATCTTTCCATACACTTCTAACAAGTACCGTCTTCAGCAAGATTTTTGTTGTTCAACTTTGCTATTTCATTTGTAATCTGCTAAATGAGCATTTCCTTTCTTTATAAAAACAAATAAATCAAAAGGGTCAATTTGCTTTTGTGTCCTGAAACAAAGCTCTTTTTGTTTTTTCTGCCCCATCATTTAGTATCCACAGCATGTTTGATATTTGTGATAACGAATTTTACGTGGAATAAACTACATGTGCATCGTGATGAATAAAGCCCCTGTTATTGTGCAGTTAATAATGCTGGTTACAAACATTGTTAATGTCTTAGAAATATTTTCAGTAATAACAAGCCAGGCTTTATTTATATATCCTGGGAGAAAGCTGTCTTTAAGGACTCAGCAGTTTATAAAGGGGGGCATGACTGCTGTCATCCAAAGAGATTCTTAAACTTAAATCCTCCTGCTCTCAATTAAAAGGTATGGCACAATTCTTCGTCCAGCTTGCCTCCTGGTTACAGTCTTTACATGAAACATGGCACATTGTTTAAAGCAAACACTATAATTATGTATGCTTCATCAGGTCGGAGCACAATGACGCATGGGCAGTGTCCAGGATTCAGTTTGCTCTCTGGATGCGTTATAACCTATTTGCCATGATTTTTCCCAGTGTGTGTATTAATGGCCAGTTATGGCCCCGATCCAGGAAAGCTTTTAAGCTGCAACTAACCTTAAGTAGGTGATGGGATCCTTGAAACTTGCTGTTCTTAGCTGGTTTGTGCTTTAAACAAACAAACACTTAGTGTTCACTGCCCTAAACCTTCTCTTTCCTGACATGATCCTCTGTGTTTGTAAGGATCAGTTCCAGCAATGCTGCTCTTGTGTCCTCCTGTGCTGCTTTTCAGCAGCTCCAGGCAAGGTTCAAGCCTCTCCCAAGGTCCAGGGTATGTGAGGCTGCTTCTCCTAAGAGGCTGAAAATGTCTTTTCCTTGATGAGGCAGAGCACAGCAAACAGCCCCCACCCCATCTCCTGTGTTCATCTGACCCTGACCCCGGAGCTCTCACTGGCTCCCCGTCTGTCCCAGGCACAGCTTCTCGCATTCACGTACTGTGGTCCTTGCGAGAGGCTCAGACCTTCCCTGGATCTGTGCTCATTTTGTGCTCTGTTACTTGGCTGTGGAATGAGCCAAATGAGAGAGAAATGATGAGTGAGAAGACAAAAGCGAACACCCCAAGCCAGCCAGTTTTTACCTTTTAACTGCTGGAATTCAGCTGGTTAGTGGCCGGGTTTGTGAGGTTGGTGTGATCCCAGGCTCAGTTCCCTGTCTGTCAGTGGAGTTAAAGCCATCTTCCATGCTTTTAAATTGGGGCCCATGATAAATACAATTTCACAAATGGCACTTGAATATGATCAGATCCTACAGTTGGGTGTTTATAGCAGTGCTGAAGATGGGCCTTTATGGTAGTAAAACTGAGTGCCCATTTCAGTGTCCAGATGTGGGAGATAAACATCCATGTAAGGCCTTGCACTTAAAAAACCTACCACATGACAAGTAAGAGCAGCACATTGTTCTCTGTGGTTTGGGTGTTTTCCTCTGAGTTCCCAGCAGAAAAGGAAGTTAATGGAATATTTTTCTTCTACATTTGCTTGATTTCATAATGGCGGGAGGCCTTGATCACTCCCCAAATACTATAAAGGTGCCATTTGGATTCCTTTCACTTCTGGCGAAGGGCATTCTCTTTAAAATACTCTTTATTAGTTTTCTGCCTCTGTCTAGAAGTTGTGTTTATACATTGCCAGCCTAAGGTCCTTGAAAAAGTTTGAATTGCTGCAAATAAAATTTCTGTGTTCCTTACAGTAATGGCTGATTTTGGTGTTCTTATTCTCTCTGAAATACCTACAGCACGATTCAATTTGAAGAGTTAGAGCAGTGAAAGAGGAGAGAACAACTAGAGAGCATTTACTTGCATGAAGTACTTGGCATTTCACAAACTGGATCTACACTTTTGCCTTTTTTTGCCAGCTTGTCCTAAACAAACAGCCCAGCTAAAACAGATGTGGGGGTTTTGCCTGCCTGATTTGGGTTTTTCAGGTTTGAAGTGTATATTGTGGTAATTCAACCTGATGATACATGAGAATACAAAAATATTATTGAGGCAAGCTTTACAAAAGGAAATAATCTTGTATTTAATCCCAGTTAATATAGTTGGAAAAAACCCAACCAGATACACTTTCAGACCTGTAAGTGCCTTTCCAGGTCTGAGGACATCTAAGAGCTCGTGTACCTTGAGTACATAAAACCATCAAATCTATTATGCTTGAAAAGATGGCTAACTGTCTTCTGCAAGGCATCCGAGATTATACAACCTCTTTAAGGGTGAAGACATGCCTCGATTTTGGAAAAAAAATCCCTTTTTCTCTGCTCAGGCGACCACGTGGAGGCAGCAGTGGAAATTGCACGCCTCAGATGCAAACTCCAGGTCACAAAAGCAGGTGCCTCGGGCATCCTGCTTTTAGGTGCAGCCTTCTGGCCCTGGCAGCTCCTCTGAAGCAAAGACGTTGGCAGCAGAATTAGTGTGCAACATGATGTCAGTGGAACTAATCTATTTTAGTCTATTTAATTACTGTGTTTAGCAGTTGTACAGTAAAGTCTTTCAGTATCAAAAACAGATCAAGGCAGACCAGCAAGTAATTAAAGTTTACCTGCTTTGGAGTATTTTCTTGAGGCAAGTACCACCTTATTTTTAGATTCAGCAGTTAAAGACAGTTGATACATAGACCATATAAAATATATCAGTATGCAGAAGCAAGAAGTCGGAGCCCAGAGTAAATCTGGGTTCACAAAAGCCTTTGTTCCAAGTAGTGAACAGACATGCTGTAAAAAAAAAAAAAAGTCCCAAAACACAAAATCAACTATTTCTGGAGTCTATCTACAATCCCTAAGGGAAAGAGCTAAACCTAGACTTGCAGCTTTAATTTTGCTTTCATCTGTCTTGGCTTTTGCAGCCCTATCATTTATATTAGTATATGATTGGGCTTTTAAAAATTCAAGCATAGTTAAAATGACTAGAAGTGATTTATAGTGTCAGTCCAGAAGATTGTTGGTTGTTTTTTGTTTATCCACCTGTTTTCTGACTCCTTGAATAATTTCTCTTTCTTTTATTTGAAAAAAAAAAAAA